>OZ020529.1:5179455-5258455 GCA_963971445.1 Ornithomya chloropus
AACAATATAAGGTACAATAAAAAAATATACCGAACATATATTCATTCTGCGATTTATATTTTACAGTTTTACTCTCCAATTAGAGATTATAGTAAAACTAAATCTCCTGCTCCAAACTATGAGGATTAAACGTATTTTTGCAAGTAAAAAATATGTATTATAATCAAATAAAATGCATATGAATTAAACAGAGTAATGTTGGTGTTTATATATGAAGTAATTGTGGCACAGTTTTATGACTTAAAAGGAAGAAACTATACATGTTCAAGGTCTATGGGAAATTTTCTATACTTTATATAGAACGCTGCATATCTTCTTCTTCTTTTCTTGAGGGAGAATAATATATACTATATATAGTAAATAAAAAGTATTGCGCAACGTAGTAACTTCAGTAGTACATCAAAGTGAAGATAACAGTCTAACAAATATTAAGCAAGCGTATATATGTTAAATGAACTATTTTAAAAGTTGTCCGTAATCTAACACTATTTTTTTAAAAAACTACTGCATTTATGATTTTAATTTTTGGTTTCAGCGTTAAAGTCTGAATTTAATTTAATTTTAATAAACAATACCATTATATTACTTTTGAAAGCACACACAGGAGATTGCTTCTTAGAAGCCAATTTTTCAATTAAACAGAACTACTTTGATAAAAACAGACGGGGTCTAAAAGAAGCGCAATACTCCGCACATTTTCTGATACATTATAGTATTGCATAGCGTAATATTCTCTTCGAACGATTTTTCCATAAGATTGTGATCTTTTTCACAAATATAAGCAGGATTTTCGCTTACGAAACGTAATATTTCTGGCTGACTCTTTTTCTGTTTTCGTTTGTTTGTTTTTTTCGTTCAACTATGGGCGTGTCTTTTCCCCGATTTCAATTCAGCAAATGACAATCAGTACCATCAACACTTTTACAAATTTTGAAATCAATTAAGTGACCATAAGAATTTAGAGGTACAGACATATATGGTTGGGTTTCTAGGGCGATGAGGATATAAATAAATGCTTAAGTCAAATTAAAAGTGGGATAAAAGATCTGAAAAACAATGTCCAAATATTGAATGAAAAATGCATCTTTTCCTAAACGTTATATTAAATGCACAGCATACGTTTGTATATTTATTTCTATTATTTATATGACGATTAACTTTAATATTAAGATCCATATCATGTACATTTCTTTTTCTATATGTATGCATTTATACAACAAAATCATTAAAACTATAGAACATTAATAGAGCTGACAGAGTTTAAAAAGAACAATTGTTTTACCACGCCCTGCCTTGCAAGGGTAAGTACCCACTACATTGCTGCTGATGTCCATTGGACATAAAATTGTTTTGGTTCCGATATGCCATCGCTAAGCTATTTGACATTGCTAAACTATTATTACATGGCTGTTGCAACATTTGGCTGTTGTGTGTCGAAATGGTTCCGTTGTAGGATGCAAGTAGTGATGAAGATGTGTCTGGGGAGTGAGAATTTGGGATGTCAGATGTTATTAGATTTATACCCGACGATATGGGGTTATTTCCATTATTGGCATTATTACTATTTGCGCTGACTCCGTTGTTTAAGCAACTTGAAGCCTGCTGCGAGTGAGCCTGTGTCGTGTTACTACCAGAGCACGGCTTTCCGTCCTTTACTAGTACCGGCACCGCAACACGTCGAGGAGAACTAGCTGACTGTAATAATAAAAAAAAGAAAAGAATGAAAGCATTAACAAATTACTACCCATACAATATTTAAGTTAAAACATTATCTGTGCGGCAGTAACAGGCTTTCCGATAATGTTTAATTATAGTTAGTGAGAGTGTAAAGCGATATAGCCAAAGTAAAAACTGCCGACTTTTTTAAATAAAGGGATCTAGACATAGATGTGCATTAAGCTATAAATTAGACTGAGCAGGAGTAACAAATTAGAGCGTTTCCTCTCGTCAAATGATTACTTTAAAATGCTTTGCATCACTTCAACATTGACAATCATTAAATTAAAAGGAAGATTAAACTAAATCTGATGAAATAACGATTCAAAAAGTATTGATTCACCATAATCATATGAAAATCTTGTTTATATGGAGAGGGGAAGAGCGCCCTCAGTGGGACAGTACAAACAGTGCCCCTTAGGAAGACTATCTTATAGAGTACACATATCATTCCTTTTTTGATTAAACTTTTATAATCATAGGAAGTGTAGGATTTGTAGAGAATACCAATTACTTCCTAAATCGATTTAATCATGTCCGTCAGTCTGCCAATGTAATTTGTGCGTTTCGTACCAGATCAGAACTTCTTCGCATATAATGAAGGAGTGACTTGTTCATTACGACTGGTTCAGGAGTGTAGGAGGTGTTAAGTAAAAGCCTCTAACAACGTTTTTTAATTTTTTCTTTTACATATTAGATGAAATAAAATGAATATTTGAATTGTGCCTCCATTTCCCAACGTTTCACTGTTAGCTCCCTAGCCACCTTTTATGTGTGAAAGCATAAAATCGTTATTTGCTTTATTTTCATTCATGTCTAAAGTAAATTAAAGACAATGCATTCCCTTAGGGCTGAACGTTTAAAAAATTACATCAATTTAAATGAAAAGTGTCTTACTCGTCGCACCCTTCCCCTAACTACATATATTAAACATTATTACGCCTATCGATTGAATTGCCAAATATTATTATTACAAATTTATGATTTATATTTATTTGTATTAATGAAATTTAGAATAAATCAAGCGGTACACTGGCTAATGGGAATGAATTTTTAATTTACAGTAATACTGTTAAAATTTGGCTCTGATCGACAGACAAACTATAGTAGATTTTAAAAATTACCTGATTTTGTTGATTTTGTTCAGCCATGGCCTTCTCTTTGGCCTGACGTTTGCATTTGTACCTGTGATTCTGAAACCAAATTTTAACCTGTGCATAAGAAATACATTAATTCGTCATACAGATGTCAAGATGAGCGATATTTTAATAGAAATTTGGAACCACTAGAGAATAAAGGAGCAAGTCTTTGACAGATGCCTAAAAAAACTATATTACGCTGGTACACGGCACAATATTGGAAAACAGTGTGGCAATAACTGTTTGTAAAATGTAGGCGTGATGTTAATGCAGTTTTTAACTGCAACTTCTATAACGTTTTCTAATAATAAATGTCGGAATCATAAAAAATTATTCTATAATAAGACTGGGTGTGACCGAAAGGAACAGATATAGTAAAAATCCTTCCAAGCCCTTAATTAAAATTTTCCAATTCAAACCGGAATTGGTGTCGCACATACTTAAATCCAAGACATTTATTCTTACTTGTCGTAAATATAAAGATGGCAGGCATTTGTTATACCCCCTACCTTAGTGATGAGGGTATACTAAGTTTATTCTTCCGTTTGCAACACCCAGAAGGAGGTGTCAGAGACCCTACAATATATATAATTTTTGATCAGCGTCAAAAACTTAAAACGATTTAGACATGTATGTCCGTGTGTCCATGTTTCTGTCTGTTGTTGGCATTCTCACTGGCGTAAATTTTGAGATATTGAGCTAAAATTTTGTACAGACAATTTAAGTTTTTGCACGCAGATCGCTATGTAAAATGGGCGAAATCGGTCGAGAGCCACGCCTACAATCGAAAAAAATCTATATATATTGAGTTGTGGAGTTGAAATTTAATATACATACATATTTATAATTATTCTCTTCATCGATTTACAAAAAAACATATTCAGCGTAAAACTAGATTAGCAACCTGATACGTAATACATACCCTATTAAAGGGCGCAACATATATATATTTTCCCTGCCTACCGTTATGGATGTGGAGGGTATTTAAGATTTGGCCTAAGCCAAATTTAGTTTTCTTACTTGTTTTATCATAGTTTTAAATACGTATTCGAAAATTAAATTAAGAAAGTCGCTAACTATGTAGTTGTAGTGTAGGTTGTGGGTCGGCTTACCTGTGTCGGTGTCAAATGAATTAAGCTTGCTAAGTGTTCTCTTTCTGGCGCAGATAAATACCGTTGTTGCTTGAATCTTCTTTCCAACTCATACACCTGCAATTATAAATAACGTTACATTTTATACATGTAGCAAGTAGGGCCAGGCGCAAAAGCAAACAAGAAAAATACATGCGGTTGAGGCCGAATCGAAAACAATCACCACATAAATTATGGTTACGGGTTACAAGTTAAACTTCAGCAACGCTAATGTTAGCGTTGTTTGTTTGCAGCAATATTAATAGAAGTGAATTACAAATGTTTTTATAAAATCACGATATGCAAACGAATTTATTTCGAATTCTGGTTAATATTTTTAACCGCGGAATTAACAATTAATAGTTTTTCTCCAAAAAGAACAAAAACCAAAACCATACCAAATTTCAGCTCAATATCATGCGAGCGATTCCTGCAGCGCCCTTCTCATAGTTACAAACAGGATAACGCACTAAGTATGCCTTAAGCTTTACGTAAAGAGTATAAAAACAGACACATTTAAATGTGTCTGGCACTCCATGCTCGTTAAGCACATCGCACTAGAGTGTAAACGATTCAAAATCTTATATTTGTCCCTATTTCGCTTGGATTATACATAACAACGATTTATCAGTGTAAGTTGAAGCAACTTCATCATAGCCATGCGTATATATGGGAGCTTTACCTTAAAAACATTTATTCAAACTACATTGCGCCGATGCCCGTATACTTAAGATATGTTTTCACAATTTCTGATGCACAAATTTTGTTGAACTTGACAAGTCATAATGTGTGCAGAACCACACACACACACACACACACACACACACTCACTCAATAATCAATAATATTCAATCGTCATTATGATTATTATTGAAAGATTTGTCCACACTTGAATATTGCTTCATTTATGCGCTCCACATCTACTTCCCACAAGGGAGGGAATATTAAGTTTTTTGATCTGTATGTATAAAACATTCATACTTTAAAATCAACATCTGAACCGATGCGGCTATGTAGTCACGCGAACAGTTTAAATGTTTTATATGACAGCCGTTAAAAGGCACGCGCTTAGTCCGCACAACACATTCATTCTAAACATCATATCAGTGCAAAGTATTCCGAACTTTTCTCCCATGCCAAATCGATTTCTTCTTTTATTTAATACTCACAAACGTAACGTTAACGTATAAATTTTTTACCGCTTTAGCGCGTTCTTGTCGATTGAAAACTTTAAATTATTTTGTATTTTGCTTTTAGAGAAACTCAAACATACTTTTGCCATCGTAAGCTCATTCAGTTCATGTTTCCTCCAACAAATAACACTCTATGGTAGCCATAAGATTATTAAATTTTATTTGACATGCGAGTGTGATCGCATTTTAATCACTGCTACTGCGTGCTCGTGAATGTAAACACACCAAGCAGTATGCATGGATAACATATTTACACGGAACTTCAAAGTACGTATCGCGTCCGTATAGAAATCAATAAGAAAGTCTTCAATGCGATGCTGTTACGTGCATACATTTGTATGACTAGTTCGTGACCGCAAATGAGTCTTATTGTGGATGGGCGTTGTAGTGTGTGATTCGTCAATTGTTCAACGATGACCATGCGTATTTCCATCAAAATTTTAAGTAAACAAAGTCTACAATCAGTTTGTGATATTGTTTCATGCAACAATTCCAGTTATATTCATCTCATCCGATGCACAACATTATGTCGCATTTATCTATAATCGCGTCTTGGATGTTACAAACGCAGAGACGAAGTTTTTATATTTTCATCCTTAATGCGAAAAGAATAAAAATGAATTTTGTATTTACAAAGCACTTAAAACTGAAAGCCTTCCACAAATATAAACAATTTTATGAGCATATATTTACCTTGAGCAAATAGCAAATGTTCTCATCGACATTAAATCTCTCTTTCCTTCAACAATAACAATAACAATAACAACAACAACAACAACAACAACAATGTCGTGAATAGCAGATATTCATTTCAGTTTACGTATATTTTGATTAACAGATAGTCACGTGAAAACTCAATTCATTCAATTTTTTTCCAAGAAAAGGTCACATTGGACTGAATTATGAGATTCAGAGATTCAAATGCTTTCCAGTACCTAAAGTATCGAATGTTGAATTTAACCGTGTCCGTCTCTCTGTTTGGTTGATCGATTTCAGAAATTGGTTCTAGTTCGTATTGAAATTGAACGGAATCGAAAATCGTATATATACGATATATGATATATACCTTTTCCGTATTACTCATAAAGTATTATTTTATGCGAACCGAAGAGGTCTAGAATGCTGGCCGAGTTCCCAACCTAGATTTTGAGGTTTTTAGTGAAGTCAATCATCTTCTTGGATTCGTGGTTTGATATTCCTCTTATTCCCTAGAGGACTTTCGTAAATCCGTGGCATTTACTTTTTTTCTAAATTAATTATTTATTACACCCTCTTGATATTTTGATATAAAGAAGCCTCATTTATTACATACATATAATTTAGATTGTCCGTAATGACGTAAATTTTGTCTTTAATCGTCTTGACTATGTCATAAAGTTGTTAAGCGGTTAAATCGGTTTAACAAGTCCTTATGAGTAATGTTTGATTGTTACAAATATTTTGTTGTAAACTTAATATACCTACATACACACTTTTATGTGCTTTACATTCGGTCAAAATTTAATCATACGTTATCCGCATTAATGCAGCCAATTCAGCCTTCAGCCCATTCAAACGATTCAATGTAGACAAGGTCGCAGTATTCTTTTCAAAGTTGAATTAAAAGGAATTAAATGGAATCCTTAAGGGATGTAAGGTTGATTTAAAGTTGAGTTGTTAACTGTACTGTGGAAATTAATGCGATATGTGCTTTAGACGCATGAATGCTTATACTGGTAATAAAGCATTCAAATGTAGACGGAATTAACCTCTCGAAACTATGCCACCAACAACAAATAAAAAAAGTTTGATTTGACTTGAGCCATATCGTGGATTTAATATACATTTATACAAAATCTGGAGGCGTTACCCGTTTGAGGGTGCAATTATTTTCAATTCATTAATGGTTAAAGTAAATTTCAACTTTGTTAGGGCCTCTGAAGAGACTTTAAATATATGTGGACGCGAATGTAATTCGATTCAATAAAAGCAAAATTTACTAAATTTTAAGCCAATATTTCAATTTTTACGACTTTGAGCGTTTCTGCACAAATCGCCCATATCTCTGGAGCGCAAACCCTGCATGGAGGTAAATTTTCTTCAATATCAAGCGACCGCGTACCTTAAGGGGGTAAAATAGAAAATTTCTTGAAGATATTTATCAAAGTTTTGGTGCCTTTTGATAAATATTGATCAATGGTGCAAGTTTGAGCATTATCAGACTCCTCTGACAGCTTTTGTGATAATTGTAAGTGTGCCATGAAAAAAGTTTTTTGAAACAGACTCAATATAAATCACACAGTATTCAGTATTCACCCGCAAGAGAAAATTGAATATTTTTTACATTAATTTTTCGGGGTGTTACACATTTGAAATATTGTATTTTACTGTAGTGGCCAAAACCGCCATTCTTGACATTTTCCGATGTCACTTGTCACCATAATTCCATTTATTACGAGGTTGAATTTTAACAAGCTTGAGTGCAATAGTTTTTTTGATCAGATGACGCTTTGACTATTCCATAGAGACCAAATTTCAATCACTCATAAGAGACATGTGGACCAATTATTTTAAAGAAAATATCGAATCGGTCCAATTCAAACACTGGTAGGAAACCGCGCACAAGCGTTCAGAATATTCAAACTAAACAAACATAATATAAAAAGTAGTGTAGGGTATTAAATTGTCGGCCTTGATAACAATCTGCAATTAAAACTTGTTAATTATAGACCATTCCGAACGAAAACGGTTAAGATACATGTTATAAAGCTGTTTAGCTTGGTCGATAATGCAGGTAATGTGGTTGATAAAACGGATAACAATTCCAAGTAAAAGTCAACACGTGAAAATTCTATGCATCACACATCACACACGCCCATATTGTATTAAGAAACAGTTTTTTTAAGACTAAAATACAATGCAAATGAATCGTACTTGTTCCGACGGATATCAAAACCGCCTTGTATAAAAAATTACGAATCAACAAATGTTATAATTGATCACTAGATGTACATTTCAGATCTATTTCAATCGTGGCTCAGGGAAAAACTCCGGCATCCAAGTAAAGGATTCGTTTACCCAGGGGCAACCGTAAATAAATCCAATAATGTCCGCGCGGAGACAAATCAGAGAATTATGATAGCTAACAGGCGCTATTGTTGGCTAATTAAGTAATTTAACAGAAAAGGTCTCTCTCTCGATCGAGAAAGCTTACAGACCACTCCTATCCCTTTGCTTCTCTATGATTCTGAAGCATGGACACTAACGCAACACTTCTTTCTAAAGTCTTTGGTCACATACGCGCTCGTAATGAGTTCCAATTCAGAATGAATCACGAGCCGCGTAAGCTTTACGCCGATATTGATTTAATCCGTCGTATAAAAATTTAATGTTTGGAATGGCTAAGTCATATTGGTCGTAAGGATGAAAATGTTCCAGCGGAAACTGGATGGACGTCGCGCCAGGGGCGGACCGAAACTCCAGGGAAAATATACTTGGTATACAAAACTAAAGAAATCGTGCACAAAATCGAAGCGCTTAGCGTTCTATTGTGCAAGATGCGAAAGACCTAGAAAAGTTGCAATCGATCAGAACCAATGATGAGAAATATCATATCGGATAACGAAATATATGATATTTGGTAAGGCTTGACTGTTACTATTTTGAAGGGTTTCAAATGCTTATAGGAAAGGCCGCAATTCATTCTTAGGGATTATATTTTTTTAAAGAATTGGTCGCGGCAATTTCCAATACTAACCTGAGCTTGTGTGAATAGTACTCTGCGTTTTCTTCTTTGAGTTAAGGGGAATTGTAGAGGTTTTGCATCACTTACTGTACACGTTGCCAAACTTCCTATATTACTCATGTGACCCATTGATCCTGTTGCAGTACTTCCCATTAGTCTGGAGACTAAAGGTGAACAAGAAAGAAACTCGGTTAGATGCAAGAATTACATGATAAAACTTTTACGTCATCCATTTTATTAACTTTATAATAATAATTATAATAAAAATCTGCACACACACAGTAGTCCGTAAAATCTACGTAATTGAGTTCAGATACGCTAGATATATGAAAGAGACTTCCCTTCGGAAATCTACTAAAATCGGGCAACACTATCAAGTTCATTAAATGGTTATTTATTAGGTGGGGGAAAATCTGTTACAGTCTCAGAGATGAAGCTATTGAGACAACATTACATTTTGTGTGCAAGATTTTGTGATCAAATGGGACCGCGACTAGATCCATTTTTGTTCATGTTGTTAGATATTAAAGGTGGAAATACGTACTTGCAAACCGGGGATCATTTGCTGTTGTGCCGTACCAAGAAGCCGACGTACGCATATCTCCATAATGGCCAGCCAATGACAAATTTTCGCTTGGACTGCAGTAGCTTTGTACGCCTGGACTGTGGTATAAAGTCCCCATTGTGTATGGATTGGCCATTGTTGATGAAGCAAATGTGTTGGGAGAATTTACACTACTACCGCTGGAATTTGATCTATATAGTAAGAAGATAAGAATGAAAAAAGGATAAATAAAGAATGATTCTGCTAAACCTCCTTATCAGCCGAATTCGATTGGACCAATGTACCGTTCAATTTTGCTATTGGAAAATTGTTTATTCTTACCGGTAGGGCGATGTTTGGTTTTCGCTTATTTCCAATTTTCGATACGATTCTTCAATCGGACTTAATATGTCAGTGACACTAAAAGGCGTTGAAGGGGTGTTATGAAAATATGATGTCTGCTGATTGTGCAGGTTTTGTAGGTGATGTAAATTCGGAATGGCGTGCTGATGGTGGTGGACCACTGCGACTACGGCCGGATTTGGAGACGATATGTTTATATTTCCTTTTAGAACGTCGTGCTCAATATTGGGCGATTGTGAAACGGGGGCTGATAAAGATGCCTTGGGCGATAAGTTCATTACCAAATCCACAGCATTCAGTTGTTTCAGTAAGCTGCACTCTCCCTGATCGGCATCTTCTGAGAAGACTTCAGCAATATTTCCATTACTGTTAATAGTTGTCGGTGTCATACGAATTATTTCTACTTATTTAAAACTACTCTACGATGTATAATATTTGGTGTTGAGCTGAAAAATGGAAAAAATAAAAATCAATTTCAATTTCTTATACCCAGCACATCGAGGTTGCGGGTGTATATTCCTTTGTAAAAACGCATTAGCAATGCCCAGGAGAAGACGTCGTAGCCTCAACAAAATATATTTCTGTACGCAGATTCTACTTATAATGAGCAAAACCGATAAACCATGCCCACAATCGATAAAAATCTATTTATTTGTCACAACAGTTAAGCTATAGAATTTAAATTTGGTACGCATATTTATAGGTATCCTATCCATCGATATGCCAAAAATGTTTGTGATCTACGTGCCTGTAGTGAAAAAAAAAGGTGGCGATCGTAAAACTTGAAAATAGAAGTGGAGTGGAATTGTTAATTTATATCTGTGGTTAGTTTCTTAAAGTGGGTGAAATCGGTTAATAGCCACGCCCGCAAGTGACTCAAAAAGCCATAACAATTAAGATGAAGTGCATACGAAATGGATAACTAACCATCAATATGTTAAAAATGGGCGGGGTCGGTTAACAACACACTTACATTTTACAAAAATCAAAAATCCTTATCAGAGCGAAAAAAAGGATGCAATTGTATACATGCTATGCCTATGGTGGAGAGCAGTTCAGATTGGGTCTGAGGCCAAATTTATATTTTTTCTTTGTTGTTTTCTTATTTCAGTTAAATGGATGGGTTAGGAGAGATGCTAGGAATTCAAAATGTCAGCAGACGGAAAGGCAAACCCCAAGCATGCAGAGTACGTGCAAAGTATTTTCCCATTCCCCAGTCAATGGAATGAATTTTTTCATTAATGAATAATGTTTTTTTTTATTTATGTACATAATTAAATAAAAATTATTTTACTATTTCATTTTATGTGCCTAAATGGCGCGGTAATAAAATTTAGCAAAGTCATATTATACGCATCGATGGCCGCATAACATATTTGTTATAAAATGTAGGATGTTCCATTCTGTTATCTACAAAGGGGCGAAATTCAATTGCGACAACGCCTCCAATTAATTATATGCGCTCCCGCTTACGCACACTCCAGCACACACACACACACACTCTATGCACTGCTTTAAATTGGAGAATATTTAAACATTCGGCCTAATTGGAATCATGCTTAAACACTAGACACGAATGTCTGCGCGAGACACGACATAATATTCTAAAATTTGTGTTTGTTGTATTGTACGGTACGGTCTATATACTCACATTTGCTTTGGATATGCTGATTGCTGCTGGAAAACGTTGTCAAAATAAAACGACATAAGGTGGGCATAACATGTTGTTATTGGGAGGCTAAGTGGTGTACACGGGTGTGTCGTGTATCTATCAAAATATTTTTAAATCTGGTAATTGCTGTAATTTGATTGTAACAAAATGAATTCAGTTTCGTTTAGTTCAACACTACACGGCATGCTGGATCTCTCTTATAGATTCGATTCTTTAATGGGCACGCCGACCGCCGATATTTTAACACACTGGTCATGTGCGTAGATATTTAAAGTAGTAATTTTGTGAATTTGTGTGGATGTTACAAAACACTTTGACACTCGGCGAATGCGTTTTTTATTGTAGCGATGCGTTACATTATAGTTAACGTACACACACACGCACACACACTTTCACATTCATTTATATTTAAATATATATGACATACACACAAACACAAACACTGTTTGATGAGTTTCAAAAAACGGGAAAAATTTAAAAAATCAATCAGAGATGATGCAACTTGAGTTAAATCCGTTAAATACGTTACTATTTTATTTCCAGTTAACAGACGTCACCACAATGACGGTGCAAGTGTTTTCTTTTGAAAGCGACGATTGTGAAGCACTAATTATCGCTCTTTATCATCGCTCTTTATTTTTTTTTTTTCAAGTTTATACCTTCATCTAATTTTCTTCATTATCTGCAACACCTTTTGTTTTGTTTGGATATTGTTCGTTTTGTTAATTGTTACAGTAAATGTAAATGAATGCTAGAAAAGATGGTAACAATTATGCTTCGTTTTCATTACATTTTGTTGCATTTGGTTGCAAAAGAAACAAAACACATACTTCATTGTATTGCGCTAAGGGCACGGCGCGCACGGTATTGTATCATATCATATCATCACATCGAAGATGAATGCTAATTTCGCAAATTACGCGGAAATGAAAAGTATGTACTTGGAGAGCACTGGAGCCTATCACCGAAACGTATTTGAATTGCTTGTAATTTGTTTGCATTTGAATTGTATTTGCATGGAAAATATGTATTTTATTACTTCAAAATTTATTGTTCAAATACTTTTGATTTCGAATACTCTTGTGAAGAACCCACATCAGTGAATTTATTATGAATAACCACTCGACACGATTCCGTCAAATGAAATAAGAGGTCTGTACAGTACTAACGAGTGCTTCTCAGATGGCTTCTGGATAGCCCTCGAATAAGTTTTTCTTATTAAGATAAATCAGTTTTCAATGCTTCTCAAAAGTACGCTCGGCTTAATAAGTGCTCAGTCGACCGCCCCAGCTGCTTACTCTCTCGTCCTCTTACTTTTTTTTAGTTTCATGTTTACATGCCGGCCTCAAATGCTGTCTCTCTCACTTTCACATAACATCCATGAAAAAAAACACCGAGTGGCCCAATACCGTTGCAGCGTTAACGTTATGGGTTGATTTGTTAACCCGTTCACCATTAGGCGCTATGCTGTTTGCCGCTTCCAATACTGCGTACGTGTGTGTGTGAGATTTGATAAATGTTCAAGATATGTCCAATAGCAAAGGCTGACGCTTTCCTTAGTATTCCATTGGTTTAACCAATATACTGTTGTCCCTTTCTGGCAACCATGCAATTGGTACAGTTGTGAAATGTTGCGTTGTGTGTGGTAGCTATGGCATGCAAGTTAAGCGCTCCTTTCGCCTACATATCAATGCGATATGTTAAATCAACTGAACACATAAAGTAAGTACAGTGCGACGGTGTGCTGCAGTGTGAATCGACCATAGGGACGAGTGCGTACCGTACACAAGCACATGTGTAGCTTGATTACAATTCGTTGCTGTTTCACTGTCACAAATAACAATGACAATTGATGTTGAGGACGGTATTTTCACACAATACAACAATGACTGTCGTGTTTCAAGTACCAACTTAAAATCACTCAAAATCACAAATGGTAGGTAGCATCAAGGAGTATGTATATTGTACTTAGGGACATGCTAACTCCATAGAGACGGATGCATGTACATATTCCTGCATTCATACATGTAGGCACAAATATTTGAATGCTGCAATTTAGCTAACCAGACCAACGGCATATGTGGCATATGTGAACGTTAAATGCTAAAAGAAAAGTGACGACATGGAGGGAACACACTTGTCATATGTCATGAAATCGGTTAACAATTAATGGCAAAAGTTTTGCCAAAGGTATGAAAACTGGGATTGTTCTGAGATGAGATGCTTCTTTAGCGACTTACTTCCAATATCTTTTTAAAGCCGATCGCTTAACGCCGCGGGAAAGTGTTTATGACATCCAGAAGAGGGGCTTCAAGATTCCACAAAGCCTATATAATGTATACACTTAAACAGCATTAAACTGATTTAACCAAGTTTGCCTGTCTGCCTGTCTATAATATATATTCGACCGATATCGATTTTAAATTAAGCAATTTTCTTTCAATTCTTTCTTTCTATTACTCGCAAACTAAATGATATAGGAAGTTCCAAGTTGACACATATTTTTCTCAGAAGGTTTTACTATATGCTGCTTATGATGATCAACGTCCACCAAAATAAATGAATTTAATGATGTTTTGTTGTAACTAAAAAAGAAAAGAAATAAAGTTACAGTTGGGTGGAGACCACGCCCTAAAGTCTATTTTAGTGTACTAAGATGGTCGCCTAAGCCAAACATAACTTTATTTTACTTGCTTTTCACACAAAAAGAAACAAAAGAAAATGTTAAAGGCGATCACACCCGACCCCTGAATTCTCTACAACACTTGGTGCCACTGTATACATATATGTTAAAAGTAAAACAAATGTATTAAGAATTAAGCAGTACATGCGAGACATACTTGAATGGAAGACATTTTGCGAAAAATCATAAAATGTTTCCAATTGGTTCAAAATTGGGACGTTTAATAAATAGGCTATCTACCAGTTTTTATTTAAGAAATTCTCTCCTTCACATAAAGGATTACTTCGAAAAAAGTGTTATAAGGAAACGGGTTCTAAAAATGGCCTAATCAGGTGTTGATTTTTAAAAGTTAAATAAAAAAAAAAGTTGATCACTAACTTTGGTTAAAAAATATTAAGATTTCTGAATTATCATCATATGCAAACTTGCTTCATAAAGGGACGTTATGTGGGGAAGGAATTCAGAAAATGATTCTTATGTAAGAGAGTCTTTATATATACTTCGTAGAGCCTTCTAGATGATAGCAAACATCATGATGAACTTAGCATAAGTGGATGATTTACAAACTACTCCATTATTGGTTATTCTCTCTATTCTCTCTTTTAAAAATTCGACAAATTGGAAGAGATGCTGTATTGTGTATAGAGACGCAACATCCTGGTATGCACTCATTTTTTACGCTAACTGTATTATGAACTGGTTTGCCACGTACATGAACCGAAAGTTTTAAACATGTTCAACGAGATTTCTAATTCACATTCATATCCAACATAAGTTGGATAAGTTTAAAATCTTTTAAACAACATGCCATAAAGTAGGCATGTATCGCAAATGAATGAACAATTAATTCATGACATGAATTATGTTAAACACATTCAAACGAATTTAATTTGAATTACGGAAGAAATTTTTAATTGATTTGAACCAAATTGGGGACACCCACCATTTTAAATGTTCAACTATTGAATGAACATTCATGAAAGGGACCTATGCCGGTATCCCGATCGAAATGAATATGACATCGTAATGAATACGTACTCGTTTACATTTTCACATAATCGAATCTTTGCAAATGTTGTGTCTTGACAACAAGAATGATGCGCTTGGGCCATTTTTTGTGACATTAACAGAGTTGAGGGAATGGATAGTGACGATATAAATGTAATCTTGTGATCGAAGATCTAATAACGCATTCAGAAAGTTCAGAAAGTTAGGAAAATATAATTACCTGCAACAGAGTTGATGATAGGTGACATGTGCTGTTGCTAACACGTCTACTACTACTCGCGTATAAATATGGAGGGTATGCCAGAGTTTGTGCAATCCAAAGCTAGCTTCTATCCGTGCTTGAAATTGTATTTAATTAATAGGTAATATTACATTCTGTCGTAACCATGGAACCGTGATATGATAAATTGAACGCCAAACATTTCTAAGAACAAAGGAAACCATCATCTATCTACCTACCACAGTCAACATGGCAACTGTTAAGATTGAAAAATATTTCTTTATACCCAAACCAAAAGTAAATTACTCAAGTTTATTTTGCAACTTTTGATAACTCCCACATTGGTGTGGCTGCAGATTCAGTTTATTCTTACGTTTGCATTATTATGGAACGCACCTCCCAAACTTTATATATTCTCTCATTCTCGTGTTTGACGGATTCTGCTGAAATTTTAACCAGACATTCATTGGTTGTCGACAATTGTTTGACAGCGCCGTCCAAAATAAAGTAAATAAAATTAATTATATCCGGCTCAGAATCTATATGTGGCACAAGCTAAATTTAAATATCTCTTAAAAATCTATGCAATTATTTAAAACTATTCCCCTTAGTGCTTAACAATATTGTTGTCAACGGCCAGTGAGGCCGAACGGTGACTAGCTTATAACCGAATACAAATATAATAAAAGGAATTATTACAATCTGTTGAGCTCGACCATTGCATAACCTACATCACTTCGTATCTGTTACGATTAATCGGTTAATCCCAACTACCATTACATAGTAAAGTTGTAAATCGCTACTGGCTTAAAAAAGGAACCAACATGACTTGTAACAAACGGCTCAAAATCATCACATCAAAGTAATCACGTATGTCTTCCCATCCTATAGTTTTTGTAATATTTCGATGAGATTTGATATGGAACCGTATCTGAACGAAAGTTGATGGATTCAATTTATTTAATTCAAAATTGACTTCTTCTACATTTGAACCGAATCGGAACATTTTTCCTCTGCTTTGTGTGTTATTTGGAACATTTCACCATTGAAGCCAAGGTGAGTTGCTCATATAAAACACCCATTTTCCAAAATTAGATAGGGTCGGGTAATAAACTCTTCCATAAGTTACAAAATTCAATTTGTTGGTTGGTACATAAAACATACTGCGTTAGAGGAGGCAATTCGGTACTTTTCTCATGCTCATGGGGAGGTTATTTAATATTTGGTCTAAACTTTAGCCAGTTATAGGGAAATTAGTTACATAGCTTCAACTTTGGAACAGCACCTTATTCACATTTTCGTTTTCATCGAAAGTTACAATAAAATTTAACAAGTTTTGGACGTTTGCTTTTATCAGTTGTAAATGGATTGACAAACTTAACACATCCTTTACACTGCGACAGAGACTTAATTGGTTAGCATGTTTAGAGGAAAAATGGCTACAAATGCCCAAAAAAGACGAATTAATTTAATATAAATTAATTAAAAATTCCGCCACAAATCAAACGGACACAACGACCCGTATTTTTGTTGACATTGCCTGTTTAATACTATTGGAGAAGTAGCAAAAATTCCATTCCATCCATTTTGTATTTATTCCTAATCAGCATTAAAAACTGAGTCAATCTGTACCTGATAGATTTACGATTTGACCATAAATATGTACCATCGTGGGTCTCCCAACAATGGATTATAATGTTTAATTATTTATTTATTTCTGTTAGTGATAATATCTTAATAATTACAAACGAATACATATTTAATATTTATAAAATAGTTAAAAAGGGGAAAATTTAAAGCAACAACAACAAAAACAACAAATAAGACAACTAAGTTTGGCTTAGGCTAAATCTTAATCCCATCTACAACAGTGTGTGTGGCAGATATATATATTGCGCCCTCTAATAGTGTATGTATTACGTATCAGATTGCAAGTCTAGTTTTATGATGAATATGTTTTTTTTTGTAAATTGTGGGCGTGTCTGCTGTATGACATCAGTGGATGGAGTAACTGTTTATATGTGCAACAAATTTCAAGTTCATAGCTCAATTTTTGTAGGAGATATAAAGGTTTCTTGTTGATTGTGGGCGTATCTGTTATACGATCACGCCCATTTTTGCTTAAGATAATATTTATATATATATACATACCAAATTTCAAGTTCATAGGCCATTTTTTGTGGCAAATATCCCAATTTTTGTTGATTGTGGCCGTGGCTGTTAACCGATTTTGCCCATTTTAAATAGCGATCTGCGTGCAAGAACTAAAAGTATCCGTAGCTTTTCTTTCAGCTCAATATCTCGAAATTTATGCTCGTGGGAATGCCAAGAACAGACGCACACGCTGATTAAGAGTATGTATACTTTTTAGGGTCCCTAACGCCTCCCCCTAAGGTGGAGGGTATAAAACAGAAAACAATGGCAAATATATGATTTCCTAATTCATTTATAAAATAAAGTATGTTTTGGCAAAAATCTGGAGGGTACAATAAACGTATATAAAAGCTAAATTTGTATTAGGCCAAATCTTAGACAACCACGACGGATACACCACAGCCCTCCAAGAAGCACATGATCATTTTCAACTTGCTATGTTCCGTACTTTATAAGTAATGCGAATAAAATCTTAAAAAAATTATTCCCTTTCTAGTCGCTTAACCAATCTTATCCAATTTCGAAACTAGCAGCGTACAGAAGCCTCCAACACTTCTGACCAATTTACAATTGAGATTTCAATATTTACGACCAGAACAATGATTGCCACATATAGACCGACAGATGAATATGATTGAACTGATATTCCGACGTATTTGATGCTGATTAGGAATACATGCAATATGCTGAGTCTTTGACGAAAGCAAATATGCTCGTACGGGTATATTTAATCCATATTTGACGCAAATTTTTTTACACATTAGTGATGGCGGTAGATTAAGTGTGACATTCTATTTGCAACACCCAGAAGAAAGCGACAGAGACCTTGCAAAGTGGATGTATTCGTGTTCAGCATCCAAATCTGAGTCTATATAGACATGTGTGCGTGTGTGCGTCTGTTGTTGGAAAGGTGAGAGACGTTACGTTATTTAGTGCAAGCATTTTTATTTAATGTACCCAGATCGTTACATTGAGAACCACAGTCGACAAAAATATATCAAAACTTTAAAAATTTACATATTAAGTTGAAATTTATTATTGTACACGTTTTGGACAACCACAGATTTAGCAAAAAAGGGCATCGTCGAATAATACCCGCGCCCATTTACATCTTATAGTGTAATATAGTGTAAATTAGATCTTGGGAAGGCGTATGTAACTCTCATTCAAAAAGTTCGACAAAACTCAAAACTCAAATAAGGTTGTAAGGGCAGTAAGTATAACAATAAGTTTGGCTTAGACCAAATCTTAAATACCATCTATCTCTATATAAACCAATGGGCGTGGCATGAACCTCATTACGCCCTCTAACTTTTTTTATTTCGTACACACCACCAGATCAATTTATTAGTCAAACAAGGGTTTTTGTAAATTGTGGGCGTGTCTGTTATCCGATCATGCTCATTTTTGGTATATCAATAGAAGGTTTAATTATTAACAAATTTTCATTTCATAGGTAAATTTTTTTGCTAATTGGAGATTTTTATCAATTGTGGGCGTGGCACTTGTTCGATTTTTTTCCAATTTAAATAGAAATCCGCGCAGAGATAATACAAATATTTATACAAAATTCCAGCACTGTATCTCAAAATTAATGCGTCTGAGTGTACCAATAACTAACACAACGGTCATGTCTAGATCGATTCAGATTTGGTTGCTGATGAAGAACATATATACCAAAAAAGAGCAACTATTTTGTTTTGAAACTTGGACACTTATATATAAATTACTTCATTCATCTATATGCACAAAATGGGCGTGTTCAGATAACAGACACGCCTACAATTTATAAAAACCCGACTTATCGTAAAACTCGACTATTCGAGGGCGTAATTATGGACCTGCCACGCTACCTCATGTACATACATGTGGAGGGTATTTAAAATTTGGCTTAAGCCAAATTTGGTTTTACCTCAAATCAGCAAAAAAGTCCTAATTTGAGTTTTTCTCCCTTTATTATTGAATCATTCAGCATCATTATGGATTTATTATATTTATACAGCGCATTATTGTGGAAAGTATATTAAGTTGGTCAATCCTCTTGCAACTATCAGTAGAAGGTTGGAGCTAGATTT
Source organism: Ornithomya chloropus (assembly GCA_963971445.1). Lineage (NCBI taxonomy): Eukaryota > Metazoa > Arthropoda > Insecta > Diptera > Hippoboscidae > Ornithomya > Ornithomya chloropus. The sequence goes on from OZ020529.1 coordinate 5,199,077, forward strand.
ACCTTGAGCAGAACTAATGTCTTATTTAACAATGTTCGTAGACGTAGATGTCTGTTGTATTAAAACATCCACGGAGTTGGCATTGAATAGAAATTTAGTGCAGATATTTTCTACTTAATCGATTAACATTCGAAATCGGTGGACTGAATAAATATTAATATTTATTCTAAACATATGCTGAAGATGGTTGGAGTCGACTTGCGAACACCTTTTCTATTTACAAACAAGCGAATTTTGTAAACTATGGGGTATGCCATGAAAGTCGTTAACATATGGGGTGATTCATAGTACTTCCCACAGTTTATACATACATGTATGGGGTATTTCAGACTTTACCAAAGCCAAATACAATGCGATCAAAATCGGTAAATTTAATTTTAATATCAAGTTGAGTTAAACCGTACATGTCAACGTATATGATTGCGTGACGGTACTTACTTTAATACTTTTAAGGGTGGCTAATGTATAAATTTCAATTACTGTGATTTGTTGCTTTCATCAATTTATTTTTATCGTTTTCCACCTTTCCTGACGCATTATCAAACCAACCCCTTAGGACTTAACGTCATTGGCCAATAACCAGGAAAAATCATACAGCATTAAACCATACAAACACTTTGAAATCTGCTTTGTTATAGAGACACAATTAACCCCCGAGCGCAGCATTTCATACAGCATCTTTACAACGTTCGTATTTATAAGAGTTGTTGTATAGAGATAGTGTCCGATTGAAAAATACCACATAGCGAGTATGTTTCGTGCGTATACAAGATAATTAAATGCCTACTAAATATCTGCGGTAAAGATATAACACAGTGCAGGTATCGTGACTCATATCAAAATAGAATAAAAAAGTATTTTTATCTAATAATTGTATTGTATCGCATTAATTCGATCATCGTCACTCTCTTCGAACATTCGCTAATGTCGAAGAAGGGTAATAAAATGCAACATAGGGTTTACATTTATATCTCTAAATGTAATGAATGGGTCAATGCAACCATTAAGAGGTGGATTCAAGTAGTCCATAATGTATCTAAATCGATTAAATGCTTACGGTCGCAAAAATTTAGATATTCAATTGAATTTTGGTACATTCTTAATATATGTTGGTAGATATAAAAAAAAATGGAACTCAGCCACGCCTTCGATTGATAAAAATCGTTGTGAGCGATTTCATGTTCATGTGATGGTTCCTACTTTAAATTTTGAATACGTCCTAAAAAATAAATTCATCGAATAAACATTATTATAAAACATCCTAAGGGGACGGGTTCAAGTTATACAGTTCGGTCCGATGTCCTTATAAAAACTTCTTCATTTCCACAGACTTGCTTAGAATTATCCATAAAATAGTTTTCATTTGATAAATAAATGTAATAATATTTGATGTATACGAATTTTGTTACAAAGGTCAATGAACTTTGCTATTCCGTATCATAAATGGTATGAATCAATTAACTTCGCTTCGAATCAACAAAGTATTTACGTATATTCCTGATCAACATGAGATAAAGAGTAATACGTTTTTCTATGCATATCTGTCCGTCTGTAGTAAACATTCTTCAGCGGGTTACTGTTGTATTTAAGCGAAAAAGGGTTGACCGTATAAAAATTTGCCGCCTGCGAAGGCTGAATATGTTTCAATATGTGAGTGGGTACCGGAGGTCTCCCTCTTGTGCAATGTACGCAAGTACTGATTAGTAACCAAAAGTGGATCAATGTATCAACGTCCGTCTGCATGTCCATATGAAAATTTTGCACAGGCAATCCAATCAAATTTTGATTCTCTAAGAAAACTGTGGGACTACTATGATTTATGCTTATAATACCATTCGGAAATTTTGAATCCGTAAAAGTTCCAATTTGACAGACTGAAAGATAGATAGACTTATAAAAACACATTTCTAACCTAACTAATATCTATGTGTATACAAATTAAATGTATGTATGTTAAGTTAAAAACTCTATTTTCGGACGCAAAGTTTAATTGTTTTGCTCAAAAAGACTCGTACAGTGATTGCGCATTAAAGAGATGACAGGGTAAAGGGAAGTAAAGTACATAAGATGCCAAAGTTTGCACAAAATATTTCGGAATGTAGAATTTTTAGTACAGATATTTTTCGCTGACAAAGCCGCATGAAATGCTATTTGGAAATAATATTTTGATTTTTACATGCTGCTTACCTTTATCGATGTGGGTCTTGAACCGTATTATATCAAAGCTGAATTGATATTTGCTGAGATATCGAACATGAAGCAAATCTTTATTCTAAATCCATATTTGCAAGAATCCTCCTGTTTTATGGGGAAGTACATTCCATTTCTTTAGGCTGCAGCTTTGCAGTTTTACGCCGGTCTCGCGCATCAGTAACTTTTCTCCTTTAAATAGAAAATTGATTAGTGTTAACCATTACTGCTATAACACAAGGTACCTAGATCAAACAAAGTATGCAAAATTCTACGTGGTCTCATTACAGCTAGCCTGATATGCATGCTCCATTATGTTTGAGTAGATTTTATAGTACGCTGTGTCTGCTTTTGCAATAGTAGCTTGAGACCATGATGTATAATAATGCTAAGAGGACCCGCCATTGCGGTCGCTTGGGTACGGTATTACATATTTACAATCCGTAATAAAGAGGAATACGTTTTTCTAAGGCGATCCGCAATTTTTCAAAATCTTCTTTAACAAATACTTAAATATAACCTTCCCGTTCGCCCAACAAGAAGATTTGGTATAAAAGATCGAAGTCTATTTACGTTTATATAAAATGAAGATTATATAGATAAGAAATCTTTACTCACTCGTATACAAAATATCAGCTGTTTCTTAAACGTTTTCTGTTCACTTCATATAGATGGTAAATATTTAAACAGCATTATCATTCGTTGTCATACATGCTTGTTAAATTCAATACATTGTTAAACAAAAGAAAAACATTTGCCGTGAATATATAATAATATATGTTTGTGGTAGCAATATAAGTCCAGGAACTAGTCAAATAAATCTCCCAATCTGTGAATCGCCAAAAGGCATGGGAGTGATTCAAAACTTTTAAGAAAATATCTGACAATTGTGCTGCACTATATAACACTTGCAATCAAAGAATAATAATGATTATAAATAAATTGTTTAATATATGGAAACCCTTTGGAAGACTTGGGAGTGTAACTTTACAAGCATATAAAGCACCTCTCCCATACAGTGTTCGATTTACAAGTTTCTTCAATAAACGTAAGTATATCCGAGACTCTTCAATATTTTACTTGTTTTACAGCATTTATTTTATCAAAATAAATATCGCCAGAGCACCATATGTGTTACAGCAATCTTTTAATGGCGCTGGACATATAACTCTGATATAGCTGGTCCAAAAATCTTATAATTAAAACTCTGAAAATATGCACACACTAAAAACTTTACAAAACTTTTAATTTTAGTTCCTGCTGAAGACTTATGGCGTGGTGTTACAGCGGTAAGCAATGCTGGCAAAAAACGAGGAAGGGGTAAAGGAACCGGAAAAAAAGTTGCTAAAAATTTAAACAGGGGTCAGGTTATTGGCTTTGGAAAAAAGAATATCGTTTGGCCTGGCTTGAATTCCCCAATAATACGAGGAAGAGAAGTCGTGCAACAACGAACCTTACCCGAGGATCCCGAGAGAGAAAAACACATCTTGCAGTTGCGGGACTCAATGGGTGGCTTCAGAGTTATGAAATTAAGCCCAATCGATCGTGGGTGGTCGGGAACAAAAATGCCTGGTAGAAGTATTGGACCCCCAGACCCTGTGGGTGATGATAATTTTGAAGGTTTCGATACGCGGGTTCTTGAAAGTAAAATCGTATTTATAATGAAAGGCAACCATGGAAGAAAGCGCCGGTTTTCAGTTCTCAGCGTTACTGGCAACGGAAATGGCTTAGCTGGATTTGCATTAGGTAAGGCTCAAGAAATGCGGACAGCTTTAAGGAAATCAAAAAATCGAGCTGGTCAAAAGCTTTTAAAGATTGAACTCTGCGACAATCGAACGATATTTCACGATTTTTACTGTGCTTTTGGTAAAACAAAGATTTTTGTTACCAAAAAGCCAGAAGGTTATGGCCTCGTTTGTCACCGAGCAATACAGACTATTTGTAAAGTCATGGGAATCAAAGATCTGCATGCAAAAATCGAAGGTTCGACAAATTTGCAACACATAGTGAAGGCTTTCTTTATCGGTCTAATGCAACAAAAAACCTATGAGCAATTAGCCGAAGAAAAACAAATGCATTTGGTGGAATTTAATACGTTACAAAACGGCTTCCCACAAGTAGTTGCTAGTCCTACATTTTGCAGAAAGCAAGAAGATATTCAAAAAGATGAAGTTTTGGATTTCACACAATACGTTTTAAACGATCGCATAATCCTTAAAAAGAAGAAGTTCCCTCCGTTCTTTGCCAATACAATTGGATATCAGCAATATCTGAGAAAACAGGAAAGAATCAGAAACCACTATGATGTTCGAGTGGAAATGCTGGTGAAGGAAGGCAAATTGCAAAGTTTTCTAAATAAAAAAGAAACTGAAAAAAATTAATGAAAAACTGTTAATAAATGCAAAAAAAAAAACAAATCTGCTTTTGTTCATTTTATATTCCAAGGCACAGTCAGAACATTTAAATATTTTAATGGAAATAATTCTTATATACCCCAAGTAATATATACACGTAGCTACGAATCATTTTTCATGAAAAAAAAGTGAATTAAGAGGAAGATTTGAAATCCATCAGTATAAAATTATTTAATAAGAGCTAATTTCTGCAAAACATATTTTAATAGCAATTTTCAAACATAAGTTATCTTTTAATAGTTATCGTCTTTCCATTTCTTTTTATTTTCTATTTCTGTTTCAGGTACAAGAGAGCTTTTCACTCCGCCCAATATATTGGTTGTAGCTTGGGTAGCCAAAACTGCAGGACAAACTACTAGTTGAGGCACTTGACGTATCACAGCTCCAACAGCTCCAGTTAAACCCTTTTGATCATGCTCTATAATTGCAGTTTCAATCAAATTGCTCGCGGAATCATTTATACCCTGAAAGAAGAAACATTTCTCAATAAGTTGTAACAAAAAAAAAAGACAAACTCGAGGAATTACTTCTTTCACTATTTGATAGGCATTTACAACCCCTTCACGTATATCTTTTGGTCTCTTTGGCCGCTTCTTTTCTTTTCGTAATTGCCTTAACCGCTGCAGGGAAGACCCTGGAGATACAATATCAAATGCAGTCTCTGCTGTGAACTAAAAGTTTAATGAGGAGAAATGTTTGTTATTTTTTTAAATTATCACGTTAAACACGGTTAATTCTATAATTATCGATCTTTTTACTATTTGCCTATTTTAAGTAACAATATAACGCTAATCAAACATGTAGCGTTCTTTAATGGGACATTGACTTGTTCTTTTGGTAGTCACGGAATGACAAACTTAATATATAAGAGGGGAAGATTCAAAGAATACCAATTCCAGTTACGACTTTTTGTTGATGGATAATAATGGGATAACCATACATATGTGCACCGAACTTCAAGTTTATGGGTCAATTTTTGTGGCAGATATAAAGAGATTTGTAATTGTGGGCGTAGCTCTTGACGTCTCTGACGCCTCCTTTTGGGTGTTGCAAACTTAGAGTACCCTCATCACTAAGGTGGAGGCTATAAAAAAAGTCCGTCTCAAGTCTTTCGAAAGTTACAAATATGAAAATAAACAGATTTGCACAGTTTGCCCAAAATAAAAATTTAGTCTATAATTACCTGTAACAGTTGTATTATGCGAGATGTTAATTCTATTGCTGCGAGGATGGTTCTTGCACTAAAACTTTGAGCTCCAAGTTGCATTCCTCTCATAACTCTTCCATCTTTTTGATAGTATTCGAAAGGCAGCCAAAATAAGTCAAAAATACCCTGAACTAAATCGGCGTTAATTATTTGTGATAAATTTTTAGCTTCACACATTGTGTAATTTAGGAATGAACTTACGAAGTTGCACTAAAGCATAGGTTGGACCAATGCCGCTTAAAATTTTTGGCAGTTGATTCCGCTTTATATCTTTCACCCACTCCTTGCACATGAAATTTACAAGCTTTTCAAAACCCAATAGACCACGCCTTCGAAATGATGAAATTTGAAATTTTATAAAAGTTTTTGTACGTGTAGTAGTTCAAATGTCATACCTGTACACAATTTTTTTCAAAAAAATTCTGGAACATTGCAATTGCCCCAATCCCATTAAAAGCCCCGTAATGGGTCCTTTTGAAAATTCCACTCTTCTGCCGTGATAGTCAAAACAAATGGATATTTCCGGACTGAAAATAAGCTCTCGAAAATATGTCGGCGAGGCATCACATTTTGATCGGCAGGTGGCAACATTTGTAGACTTTTGGTTTACTAATGTTTGACGTACACTTTCACTTAATTGTTCAGCCTCAGTTTTGGGTGCAGAACCCAACACATCATGCTGACCAATATTTATAATCGGATTCGGCGGTGGATTGTTTGTTGGCTTCGTTTCTGTTGCTTTCGGTTTTTTCGATCCTTCGGTATCGCATTCTTTACCAAAATTAAGCACAAAGTCTGATAAAAACTCTAAAGTATCCTGGTCTATATGTAGTCTTATTGGGGACAGCGATATTCGTAGTGAACACTCTTGTAAATCGTTTACATTGGGATTTGGCCGAACGTGCAACGCTTTTATACTAACCATGTAGTGTGATGTTTTGTTCGACAGGTCTTTGTTTGGGTTGTATAACAACTTATTAATGTCGGAAGTTTGTAAACGATCGCGCACCTCTATTTCATGTACCATAAGAACTTGGCGCGTGGCAATAGCGCAGTGTGGTGAATACAACTCTCGAGTAAAACGTACCTTTGAGAATTGTATCTCCACTAGGACTTCATGATTACGACTTGACCCACCTGCCGTTTTCCATGTAATTTTGTCCTTCACCTTTTTTTCACATTCTCTCCGATTAAAAGTTTCTGCATCTGATACCCCTTGACGATAAGCATTGGACATGTTCGACGGTCGTCTGTAAGCGTGAGTAAAATAGTAAAGTAAAGAGTAATTGGATTAATACGTTGTGAAAAAATCAGTTAATACAAAGGCACATGTATCATTCTAACGGTATATTTTTATTCAAATTATTTTTTATTGAGATTTTAGAGCCCACCCTCGTAGAAACGAGTTATGTGCGTTTTTTTATATTTAAACCGTATAACGGCCCACGATTTACAAGTAACCTGATTTTGGATAATATTTCATCTTTTGAAGTGGATCGATCACGATCACAACTTACAAAAAAGCTTTTTTAACACAGAAGTCAACTTATTTAAGGCGTAGTCATGTACATGTTCAAAATGGAGTTGGAGGGTATTTAAGATTTAGCCTAAGCCAAATTGGGGGGTATACTTAGTTTGTTCTTCCGTTTGCAACATCCAGAAGGAGGCGTCAGAGACCGTACAAAGTCCAATATATCCTTCATCAGTTTCAAAAACTGAATCGATCTAGACATGTATATCCGTTGTAGGGTGTAAATTTTGAGATATTGAGCTGAAATTTTGTACAGGCACTTTTAGTTTTTGCATGTAGATCGCTATTTTAAAATGGGCAAAATCGGTTAAGATTCACGCCCAAAATCGACAAAATCTATATATCTGCCACAAAAGTTGACCTAGGAACTTGAAATTGCGTTGTGCCAAAAATGGGCATGGTCGGTTAACAGACGCGCCCACAATCGACAAAACCTTTTATATCTGCCACAAAAATTGACCCATAAACTTGAAATTTGGTGCACATATGTATGGTTATTCCCCCTCCACGAGGTGCCAAAAATGGGCATGGTCAGATAACAGACACGCCCACAATTTACAAAAACACATATTTTCCATAAAACTAGACTTGAAAGCTGATACTTAATATATACACTGTTAGAGAGCACAATATATATATATATATATCTGTCGCGCCCACCGTTGTTATTGTTAATTCTAAAACTGAACTTGCCTCTTTACATCTTTTTGCTTTTTAGGTAATTGGCCACCGAAATCTTGACCTCCATATAAATGCCACGTAAACGTCATTTCACACAATGTGATGCGATTTTCAGGCGTTGGAAAATTTTCGGGACTTCTTAATAAATCGTCACTGGTTGCGGGTATACAGAAGTGATTATCTACAATATTTAAAGGTTCACTGGACACTTTCACCTTTCCCACCTAAAAAAATTGTTACATGAAGCTTAAATTATATTTAAAATACTCGAAACAATAAATCCCGTAATACATAAAAAATAAATAATAAATGCTTCGAAATTTCTTACGAGTAAAAATATTACTTAATGGTTCACACATATCATTCTGAGTTTGCATAATCTTTGACATACTTTTTCTTTTTCTTCTTTTCCAATCACGCAGTAGTCTTCGTCGTAGTGGTGCAGGAAAACCAGATCTTTATCTGAATAGGATTTACGAATATCACCGATTTTCCCAAGTTCAGATGTTACTACAGATGATGTTTGATTATCATTCATAGGTGAGGACTGAAATCTTTTCATGATGCCTTTTTTAACATTCGCTTGGCGACAACTACTGCTGCCAGGGAACGTCACGCAATCATCTGCAAAGATGATATCACAGTTGATACTCTGACTTGCTCTAAACAGAACATTATTAATATATTTTCAACACGTACCCTTACTTTTCTCTTCATACGAATGTGTTTCTTGGAGAGCCTCTGCCATTAATAAATTAAGGCGTTCTTGATGCTCTTTGGTTATTTCTACCTCTTGAATTGGTACTTCCGAGGAACTCAATTCTAAACTAGTACATAAGGTGGATGTTTGAGATTTTTGACTTTGAGTATTATCTGGGTAGTTAACTATATAATTAATGAATCGCGCTAAGGCACTTCCCGAGTCATAGCAAGTTCTCATATGTACATCGTGCATTGAACATCTTAGATCAAATTTCGGAAATTTATCTGTCATGCTTTCACTAAGTCGCAACGATATATCTAGTAATTCTATATCCAAAACGGGAATGAGATCATTGCTGCATATGTATGTAATCTTATTAATTGGATGCTTTTGATTTGCACAATCCTGATGGAAACAAAACAATTATTACGGTAGGACTATATACTGCAGAACACTTAATGTAAACTTACATAAGGAGCCAGTGATAGAAGACACTCCTCCATTATAAATCGTAAATTACATCCTATAACCGAAGATACAATGTTGCTACTCATAGAAAAATATGCAATTTCAACAACTGCGCGATATGGAAAATTCTCCGGACTACAAGTTTAAAATTCAATAATTTATAGTTTTACTTGAATTCCGAAAATTAAAGTCCATTTACCGAAAGTCAATAGCACAGTCCCAGAGATGCAACTGCATTTCTGTTATGAGATGGAATGGCTCGTATCCCTCAATTGGATAATCCTGAAATAGAAGATGTAAAAAATCTAAACAGGTTGCAAGTAAAAAATTTAAATGCCCACCACATCTTTAATATATATAAAATATGGGCGCGGCCAATACTTTATTTATTGTAAGCTTTACAAATTACAGATTACACAAATGTCCCTTAAATTATGACTGATCACGAATATTTATAAATCTTCAAAACGCTCCACATTTACTTTCATCCGATTAATACGCCAAATTCTTCCATTAGATATTATGAATAGAAAATGGTAACTGGATTGAGAAATGAACGTTTCTACCTACAACAGACAGACATACAGTTGATTTAGGTTTAGATGTCGATCTTCTGGTAGTTTCAAACGGAATATCAAACTTAGAATAATGTAGAGGTTATGAAAATACATACCGTAAAGGTTATGAAAATACATACCGTGACATCTAAAAAATCCAATAATTGTATAATCCACGTATAACTTGAAGGTGACGGATAATAACGCAAAGCCGATCTTGTTAAGCCTGTTGTTACTTTTAGTCTCTAAAAGTAGAATTATGCTGTACAGTACAACTTACATAAATTTTCAACTTGCTGCCAAAACAAGATAACTCTACTTTTTGTCAATACGGAGTTAAAAATGAAATACTCCCAAATGTTACGGTGGGGAAAGAAAAGGTCAGAATAAGTGAACTCCATTTTTATAATTTTTAGCATGTTACCAGAAAGATATCTGGTTTACGCTGTACTGTCTTCCATTAAGCACTCAATGTTGATTACATTTGAGGCGTGTTGTTGTACATTGACTGTCTTCAGACATTAAATCATTTTCAAAATCTAGATTTTTCATTTTGATTTAAACTTTGGTCACATCTCAAAACCACAAACAGTGCTATTATCTTGTTTTAGCAGAAAGTCAAGAAATAAGATTTTAATCCTTATTCCGTCTTAACATATTAGACGTTTCAGCAATCCGCAACGGTGTACCTTTATTTTTTGTGACGGGACCTTTTTAATTTCCAACACCACTGATACCATTTCTCTGGTAAGATCTTCAGCTTTCTTGTTTTTTGGAAGTTCTTTAGGCAATTTGTATAAAGTGGCTTGCATGTACTCTTCAACATTAAAATTATATTCAAAAGTTGAAAGTTGGCCTTTCTCTGTCACGTATCCTATGTTTCATCAATAGAATGTATTTCTGGTTTAATAAATGTTTGTTGTAAGTATTTTTTAATAAAATATACCGTTATGATGTAGTTGTGCGTCAGATATTTGCGCGCACATGTACGCCAAATTCTTGTCACCTCCAAAGCCGTTCACGAAAAACAGTTTCAGATTCTCAACAATAAATAGAAACTTTCCCAAAACTTCTGGCATAATTTGATTATCCACTCCACGAACTGGAGCATAGAATGCAAGTGCAATCTTTGCAATGCAGATCTCAAAACACAGATTGTTGAGTTTAATTTCTTTCCGCAGGTGTGATGGCTTTACTGAAGATTTATTGCAACTACTTGTTTTGCTTGGAGATTCGTCATAACTACTCAATTCCAAATCTTGATTATGATAACTTTCGCCGTATTCTGCATCATTTTGAAATGTATAACAATTTTCATTTACGCTGGCACTACAACTAGTTTCATTCTCTTGTGAGACTGCAGAGATGTAGACGGAATCCATTAAACTGGCATTTGTCATCCATTGGCTTTCCTTTTTAGATGTATTGTTTTTAGAAGAATTGAAAAAATGTGGTGAGCATGGCTCCCACATAAATATATTATTGTTTACACGATTATAAATGATTTCATACAACTGTTTGGATCTATACTTTGATAATGAAAACTAATTATGCAAGTTGTACGAAAACTCAAACATTTTTAATACAAACCTTAAAAAGAAGTTCAGATGTGGAAAGTTCATGATAATTTTAAGCTTACTTGTGCTTAATGCAACATTACAAAAATTTTCCATCTCTCGGGTTTCTCCAGGAAACAACATCGTTTCTGTTTGATCTAGCCCAATTAAAACGAAAAAATAAAAAAATCTATATTCAGCTTAGGCCAAATTTTGACCACCCACCACCGATGCACAATAATCCTCTAATGGATGTACGTGTCAACTGTCAACTTGACAACATGAATATTGCGGAAAAAATCTCAAAAGTATGCGAACGGAAAGAAATCATTTCCACACATTTGCAGAGGGACAAGTAGATATGGCTCGAACTACTCACCTATTCACTAAAATTCTCCTAAGAGTCTACATATACATATTTTATTTTATTTTATTTTATACTTTGCGTGTGACTTAAAAAAATCTCCGATTTAAATTTTTGTGCATTTTTCCGGGTCTTGAATATCGGACCTCCCATATTATAAACTCGATCATGCCTTCGGCTAATGCAAAGGCTATAATTAAGGTTTTCTGTGGGAGGTTTTTTATTGGACCCCTTTTATTTTTGCCAATTATATATATGTGTACCAAATTTCAGCTTCATAGCTCAATTTTTGTGGTTAATCGATTTTTAAAAATTGTACACATTTCTATAATCCTATTACCCTGCCCGTCCTGTCATCAGTGGATGGGTTACTTTTAAGTACGTGTAACGAATTTCGATTAAAATTTTTGTCGTAACCCCCATCTTAGGGGAAACGTATAAAATCAATATTTCTTACCATGATCTCGTTTTGTATTAGTGAAGGTATTGGTTTGTCTACAACTTCTTTTTGAACTAAAAGGCTTAGGCGTACCATTCGTATCATCATAAGACCTATTCCTTTCATCTAAGGATTGAATAATTATCCTAGAATTGTAATTAATAAAATATAACTTATGATAAGTTCAACAACTAGGTTATGTTTAATTTAAAATTTTGTTTCAATTTTTTTGAGAGAGTTTAATTCAATATTTTTTGAGAGAAGCTGATTTAACTTACCTTGGATATGTTTGCGAATTCTTAGATGGGCCTTCTTGAAAACGACATTGTAGAAATTCGGTTTGAGAAAAGTTAGGTTCATCCTTAAACAGGAAAAAATGAAATGAATTTACTTGTAGTCGTTTTAAATATTTTCATTTAAACTAACTAACTATTAATTCACCAAACTTCCCAATTATAAGTTAATTTATTTCCTTACAACGATCTGCATAATAATTAATAACCTCAGTGTATAAACTAAATATAAACGAACCTGTCTAGATATGATCTTTAAATTTTAGACTTTACTCTTACTCGTTGTTACCGATGAGATCAGAATCAAAATATGAATCGATTTAATCATGTCCGTCTGTCCGTCATGCACTTATTGTCATCAACCTATAGGTCTCAATTTTAGACGATAGTACGGTAACTATTTCAATTGGACCCTTCCTCATAAAACGCCATCATTTAAACTAAGCTTGTACACGACGAATATTTGGTGAAGAATAGTTAATTAGCTTAATAATAGTTAATTAGCTTAATAATAAACTGTTGAAATCGATCGGAACGTTTCTAGGACTATTGTGACAGAGTTGTGAATTCTATTTTTCAGAACAGATCAGATTTTGTTAACTCTGGTATTTAGCTTATTTTAGAACCTTCTAAATTTTATTTACGTATTGCTCTAGAAGATGGGAAATTATATTTAGGATTTTTTAAGATTACTTACGCTATAAAATGCTGCCATTTCTGCAAACGTTACTTCGACGACGTCTTTCTTATATTGCAACTTAAACTGTTTTACAGTTAAGAGGAAAAAATCATTTGTTAAGATTCTCTTCCACCATGGCACTATATCAGGACTTTGCGTAAATCTACCGTCAATAATGGGAAATCTGAAACATAATAAATATTTAAAAAATTGGATTTTTATTTATCTTAAAATTTCTTAAAAAAACTCTATATTCTTGGTTAACATTAAATGATGTTTACACCAGTTGCGCATGACAGAGGTCTAATTAATGATAATGATATATATTTGAATACTTACCGTATTTTATTTTTAAGCTCACAACATGTAACGTTAACCTGAGTGTTGCATAAATTAGAAACTCCTTTACTCCTTCGCTTGAAATAATTACATGTATCACTCAAGAGAAATTTTCCAATTAATGCAGACATGCGATCATAGATTGAAATATCTACTTCGATAGTGCTCTCTTTTAACTCAATATCCAAGTGCATAGAAGAATTTTCCTTGTAAAGTATATTGTTCGTCGTCAGAATGTGAAATTTTATTTCTGGCTTTTTGTAGTAGTTCTCTGAAGTGGGCTGCAAATACAATTTAAGAATATACATTTATGTAAATTAGTGATCATTTTTTTTTTATAATATTTAACTTATTGCCGCTGTATCATGAATTTAAAACTTAAATCTTTATAGTGCAGAGTTTGAATAAGAAAATGTTGATGAAAATTTGTATTAAATTTTAAATACACTGCAAATCCACAACGGTGGGCGTGGTAAATATGTATATATTGCGACCTCTAATAGTGTATGTAACACGTATCAGCTTGCAAGTCTAGTTTTGTAATGAATATGGTTTTTTGTAAATTGTGGGTGTGCATGTCCATAAGAGGGAATAACCGAGCATGCCCATAAAGAGGGAATAACCATAAATACGTGCACAAAATTTCGGTAGATGGGATTCGACTACCAAATTTCAAGTTCATAGATCAATTTTTGTGGCAGATAAGTAGATTTTTGTCGATTGTGGGCGTGGACCTTGACAGATTTCGCCCTTTTTAAGTAGCGATCTGCCTGCAAAAACTAAAAGTGCCAAAGTGTACAAGATTTCAGGTCAATATCTCAAAATTTACGACCGTGAGAATATCTACAACAGATGGACACACGGACATACATGTCTAAATCGACTCAGTTTTTGACGCTGATCAAGAATATATATACTTTGTAGGGTCTCTGACGCCTTCTTTGGGGTATTACAAACAGAAGAACAATCTTAATATATCCTCATCACTAAGGTGAAGGCTATAAAAAGCATTCCACCTCAAAATGCGACACTTCGAGCGCTTACTGTATTATATATACCTGATTTAATTTGTGTTAATGTAATTCATTACATTATCAGTCTTATTTTGTCACCGTCATAATTAATATTTTGTCGCTTTCACTATCTTTTTCTGTTGTCGTGGTTTCTTCTAAAATTCTATAAGAATAATGCTTAATTAAGTATTACATACTATACGAATTTTGAGGGCGATTAAAAATCAAAGGTAAGCCGGCGACTGTGACGTACATAATAAGGCTGAATGTATATTTTATTATGAAGGAAAGAAGCATAAGATCAGTGGTTAAAAAAGCACATAAATTACCTTCGTCGAGCCATCAAAACTAATCAAGGGTACAGATATTCTCTCAACTATTTCCCATATCTGTAGTTTGTTTATTGAAATGGTAGAATCCAGTTGCAATTCGTTTTTATTTCTCTGTTGTTTACCATCCATACAAATTGGATGCATTCGAAGTAAAATGTAGTTTTTGTCACGTAAAATATCAGTGAACTGTTTTGTATATTCATTTTCCATTATGGAAAAAATCTTTTTAGATACATTTTGAAACTCCAGCAAATCATCAGCATCAAATATTGAGTCAGCACCGGCGGAGGTATTCTCTTTTAAAATGTCTTCTTGTAAAATAATGCCCACACAAGATCCTATCTTTATAATAAAATTCGATATGTCCACGGAAGAATCGGTATTTACATGATTGGAATTATATTTAATCGAATTCATTAAAGTACTACACGAACTAACAGACGTTACATCTGATGCACCGGAACTAATTTTAACATCATTATTATCACGTGACACCTCCTCAGGTTGCCATTTACTATAATTTGGAAATGGGCTAGCACCGGTTGGCGATTGATAGCAACGAAATTCACTACCATCACCAACAATATTTTCGGCAGAGTCAAAATGTGAGGGTAGCTCTGTTGAGTGAGTATCTCCTATACAATAGTTAGAGCTGAATGCTCTAAAGAAGCATGTTATTAAATAAATTTGTTGTGGTAGAGCAAATATATACACTGAGCCCAGTTCAATATCAAAGGAAACTTTTGGCCCTTTGATTTCTTCAAGCTGTTTGACTTTAATAGAAATGCTCTGTCTATCTTTTATTTGCATTATTGCTAATCGTTCGCTCTTTGAATCCAAAAAGTGGCAGCTTGTTTGTGAATCGCTTGATTCCGTTTCTTCAGTAAATATTTCAATTCCATTTATGGTTATATTGTGCTTTGCATACGTGGACAATAAATTTAAGGTTTCCTTAGGTTGGTTATCGCCCATAGATGATGATGCACTTTGTTGAGACATTTGCCCACTAAGGGTTTCATTTTCGTATTTTAGTTCATCCAAATGAAAAAGGAGTACGACATTCCGTGAACCACATTGTATCGGATATTCTATGGCAATTTGTATGTTTTTTATTTGTGCTCTGATGCGATTTAATACTTGAAAACAAAACAAAAAAAGAACAACGAGGTAATTATTTTCGTTTCCCATACTGTAAAAGTAAGTCCATATTTTCTTACCGCCATCAATTGTTTCTGCAAACTTTTCCAAACCAATAATATTATTTGGGGCTGAAAGTTTTTCATCTTCTTCGTTTTGTTTCATAAATTCCTCAGCTAACTGTAAAGAACTACTAACTGAACTCCACATTGACTCAAGCATAGATGAGGCACAGTCATGATGTCTCCTAACAGGGCGAAGACATAAGCGTACGTCTGTCGCTTCAATAAAACTGTCACTTGTCATAAGTGTGTTCCAAGGAACTATTACGGTTAGCTGTCCCACGTAACCATACGTGAACTCAATTGGCCAATTTTGTACCTCCAGAAGTTCATTTAATGCCTTTAAAGATAAAGTATGAAAATAAATTGAAATATGATGAAGCCTTCCTTAATCTCGGAGTTTAAATTTAAACTTTTTTTAAAACTCATGAGTGAACATACTACATACGTCTTCATTGGTTCAACTCAACATCATTCAGATGATAAAAAAAGAATTTAGGTCAAATGCTTAGGAAATGTTTACCAGACCAGCAACAGAAGTACAAAACTAAATCGATTCAAATCGATGAAAAAGATATATATATATATACAAACGCTGGGATATCTTCTTTTATGTTGCAAACTTTGTTTCAAAGCGAGTATACCCCAACCTCAAGGTAGTGCGTATACCAATGTTTAGATTTGTAATATTTTAATAATTCAAACTAATCTCAGATTGAAAGGCTTTCATTTGACGTATTAAACATCTTTGTTAGAAAATACAAGTTATTTATTCACAATTGTTACCTCCACTCTCAATAAAACATTATTTATTGTAGCTTTTCCATCATATAAATCCACCTTTAGCTGCTCTAAATTTAATTGTTCATCCAAAAACTGGCCCAAATAGCGTTGTAGTAAATAACGACATGTTTTGTTTTTTAAATCATCCCACATATTAAACCACGACATTGTGCGAAATTTTTAAAATACGTTTTTTCTAATCATTTATTTCTAATAAACATGTATTATAATGCGTATATTTCCTAATACGTAGTATACAAATAGAATAAACAAAGCCTATGCAATTTTTGGACTGTTTAAAAAATATGACTGAAACAGAATGCTTGCAAATGAATCGGGTGATGCACATGCATGTAAATCATATGCGTGACAGTTGTTTAGCAATGCATTGCTGCTTTAAAGTCTGCGAGTTTTTTCTATCGTATTTCAAAACACACATGAACTCTAATATGTCATTAGCATAACAATGCATAATAATATGCACGCCATCTATTCACGCATTAATATTATTAACAAAGCAACAATTAAACATCTGGATTTGTTTATATTTTCATAAAAAAAGAGTGGTTGAATAATATTTTCGATTCTTTATGCACTCATTTCCATTCTTCCGTTGCAGAACTTGTTCATAGGTTTGGTTTTTGTTTTACCATTGCATAGGAATTCTTTATTACAAATATATACATAGTGTAAACTATTTAAATATATGTGTAACGATTGTAACTATTCTGCAGAACTGGAGTAGGCATTCTCCGAACTCTGACCATCATAGTTGGATTTTAATTTTAAAAATTTCATGCCCATCACATAAATCTTTTCATTCACTCCTTGTACCTCATTAACTAGTTCATTGTTCCTCTTCATAGTTTCTTCCTATGAAATTAAATGTCATGATGATGATATTATATATGTATATGATGAGCTTTTGTTTACCAATAGATTAGTTCTATCAGATAACAACATTTTGATATCGTGCAATTCTCGTATCATGGCGTAACGTTCCATCGCATGATAATCGCGTTGCAATCGACACTCTTCCTGTAATTCATAATTGATGCGCTTTAAATCGTAAAACTCCTTCAGTAGTATGTTTTGATGATTGATTAGAGTTTTCATAAGACGTTCAAGATTTTCATTTGAAATATGTGCAGCTGCTAAATTCTTATTTAATAACCAAATTTCGGCTCGAGCAGCAGCTAGTTCCGTTGCAGACACTTCACTCTTGATTGAGATGCTCTCGCTGAATTTTATACACACATATCCTTAATAATAATTCAAATAGATGTTAATGCAAATTTTATACCTTGGTAATATTTCTTTCGGTTGATGCATTACTTATTTACCAATCTATGTGCAGAAATAATTATTTTTTTCTATTTGAAACTAAATTTGTCAAATAGAACATTTTTTATATTACTTTTTCGAATGCATACTTGGATTATCGAAAATTTTTATACAAATTACTTAACTGTAGTACTCGTATAGGCGGTTCTGAAGAGATTTAGTCTTCCTTTTCAGTAGGTTTTTTTTAATGCATTTCTTTATTCAATAATCCCCCACACGTACATAAATAATTCGGTTGCTAAAATACGTTTTCTATATATATTTAAAACTATTCAAAGCTTAGCTTAATATCCTTTTACATCACAAAGACCTTTTCAATTTTTGGATTTGTGAATTTGGTGTTCGTAATGGGGCATAAAACGGTTCCGTTTTCTTTAGTTATTTCGGGTAGTGCCTAAAACAAATTTAAAAAATGAAAATGAATGAAATGAAAATTAAGCAAAAAAATATTGAGATTTCCTTTTACCAATTGCCCAAATATCTGACCATTAGGTAACATCATTGGCAAATTGTGTTCATTTAATGGTAGTCCAGTAACTCTATAATACGGAAACATAGTTTATTATTTATGAATATAATACATATTTATATAGAGTACTACCTGCATATAAGACGGCTTTGAACGCAATGAGAATAGGGGAGATTTTTCGCGATTCGATTGAAATCCTCTTGACATACAGGACAATTCAAGTTTTTACACACCTTTGAATAGCATTGTGGCGTTTTTAAAGCTGAAAGTCCAGCCTAAAATGTTTATATATGTAAACTAGTCCATTACAGCAATAAACACATAACATATCTTACCTGTACGGCCACATTTAAAACGGATTGTGTAGAAAGTTGAAAGAGTCGGTAATTTTCGTTACGAAATTTTGTAACCAATTCAGTCCATCGATTTATGCAAAAGAGGCTTTTATATGGTTCAATAGCTAAATTAAATTGATATAATGAAATTTATGGGGAAATGCTTTTTTGGAGTCTCACTTGTGTCAGGTTGATACACCAAGAGGGCCATACATTCACATATTTCTTTTATTTGCGTTTTTTCAAAAGCAGGAAAATACTTCCTAGCGTGTACAACAGCATCGGCACGTAAATTTTTTCGAACCAATTCTACAAATTCTTGAACTCGTAATTCAAATTCAATATTGGAATTGATTTTCCGAAGTTTCGATTTATTATCCATGCACCACAGAACACACTTTGCTGTTTTATAATTCGACAGATCATTTTCAACTTCTCGAGATATCTGAAATATATCTAGAAAGTTCTCATTTCGTGAATCACCTCTAACGGAATTGATACGTGTAAGCAATATACATCTGTAAAGCACAATTTATAAACACGGCCTGGTAGAGAAAACCAAACATTGGGAAAATGGAAATTGGCTTGGTCCAAATTTGAGGTATCCTCTGTACTTTATATGCATTTTTAACATACGTAATGACGTTAATTATTATGTTATAAAAGGTTTCCCGGCAATTGTAAGTGTGGTTGTCATATTTTAAAAAAATAGAAAGTACAACAGACGCAGATCTTCTCTCAGTTGCAAGCGGAATAACAATCCTCAAATATATTCATAACTAAGGCTTAGAATATAAAAACAAATGAAACAAAATTAATTAGAAAAAATTCACATACCTAAATTTGTTAAATGTTGAATGCCAGAATGTTCTGCCAAGCGTTCCGCAGTTTTGTAATAGCCCATCCTTAATAAATGTTCAATAACCATTCGATCCAACCTCACCTAGGGAAATAAATTATTATTATTTATACAAATTAGGCCAAAGTGTTCGGTACTATATACTCTATATATTCTAATTATAGATATTTCACTTTCTAAAGTGGGTGGGTATGAAAATTTTTATTGATTACAATTGCGATTCATTACATACATTTATATATAACTTATATACTATATACTACTTTACGATTTAGAAAATGTACTTTATAAATATTATTGATCTAGAATTAGTACATACCCGTTTCCATTTATCAATGGATGCTTGCAATATGTCCACATTTTTATTATCATTCAACGGATCAATACCTTTCAGGTGATCTAATTTACGCTTGCAAACATAACTGGCCTTCAGTTCATCATCAATATTTTCCTCAGCTTTTCGTTTGAGAACCTCAATGCGATGCACCACACATCTGACCAGTTTACTGATATCCGAAATAGTCGGATGAACAGCTTTTAAAACATTTTCAACCTCTTTTGATGCATTTTGAACTTGATCAACTTCTCTATCAATAGCCTTTTGAGTAACGCGGAAGCGCTTGTTTATAATTTCGTACGGTACTTTTAACGTGGAGTGTTCCAGGGATTTAGTTTCTGACATTGTTACTTATTTTCCCAAGTAAAATGTTTGTCTACTATTTCTTTTTGTAAAGACTTATTGAAATTTATAGAGAGAGATGTGATGGAATACTGTAGATGGGAAAAACAAAATAATTTAGGGGCAAGATAGAAACCTTGCATATCTCTCGTATACTAAATATCTAAACGTATAGTTTGCATTCCGTTCTTGCAGTAAAATCATATGATTTCTCAAAAATATAAACGAATCTATCACGTATTACTTTGTTTTATGCATGTAGAAAGATTAAAACTTGGCAACATCTTTACATTGTTGCAGTAATACATTCAAACACTGTGTTTAAGTTAAAAATTTTACATATAATTTTGATTTGACATTTCATTGTGTCTATGTCATCACGAAGTACTGCAAAATCCATGTTTAAGCTCTTATTCCCCTAACATTACAGCATAATAATAAATGCTGCATTAAAATAGTAAAAAAGAAAAGTTTCGTACTGCGTATGGAATAGATATTAAAGGTCCTTCATCTAACATATTTTTACGACATTATTTATATATATATATGTATATAAATTACAAGTGAGTTTGAATCAGATGATCTAAAATTTAAGCTTCTTTAGCTTAACAATTAAATGTAGTAAATGTAAACAGGGTCAAAAAATTGTTTAAAACATTTTTTATTTGACGATTTTTCAAGGTTAAATTGCTTTATAATTCTTAACAAATCGTGGTCTAACTTTAATTCAATTAAGTATACGTTGTCGTGTGATTGGAGCAAGTTGTGGTACATGATTTGTAGGGCATTAACTAATTCGCTGTACCATCTATATTGTTTTTCATTCGCTTTAAAACGAATTGTTAGAGATGACATTTTCGAGAAGAATTCGGTATGTATTTTTTGTTTTTGTAAACAACTGCGTATTTATTCGCATATACATATAAAGTTAATTTTTTCTCATCTAAATTTGTTGTGTGGTTTATCAGGTTTTATTTTTGTAAATTATTAGTATCTTGAAATTGACCAAAATTTGCAGTGTTTTATTATAAAAAAGCGAGAATTGGAATTTAAGGTGGAAAGTGAGTTTCGTATTAATTGTATAATTTCTTATTAGATTCGTTAACACATAAGCCTTACGAAATGTTTGGCAAATGGAATTATTGTGATGCCCAATTATTGATTTTATACTATATATACGAAAGATATATATTTAATAAAGATTCCGAAATATATTGCACTTGCAACAATATAATTGGTAGGAAATATTGTTAAGGTATTGAATTTGTGCAAGCATGAGCGTGTCAATGTAAAAAAAAACAAGGTTGATAGGGGGCTTAAACTCGAAAGAATGAGTATTGAAGATTTGCCTGAAATCAAATATAATTTAATACTTATAATCTTAAAACGTTAAGCTTAGCTTAGGATATAGCTGTTGGCAACAATAAAAAGTAAGCGCGCATCCCAAAAAGTTTATGTAAAGAACGGTTGCTATTGAGAATAAGCTAATGACGCAGAACAAAAATTGACGAGGATATTTTTAAGACGATTTTTACCGTATTGCAAAAAAAACAAATAAGAAAACGAAAGTTAATTGGATATTTGACACCACAGCTGGTTGGTATATTATAAATCAAGCTTCTATAAAACATACATAGTGTAATTTTTAATTTTAAGAACTGAAATATCGACTTTAAACTTTTGTAACGAGTAATTAAAATGGACAGAACACTGGGTGAATATTTTATATTGCTCAAAGACATAGATGTTCGCTGTACATATGATGTGGGATCGTTTTTTGTTGCGAAAGCTTAAATTCTTAATATTTTTAGATTGGGAAAAATCGGGAGCATTCTCACATGAAGTTATGAAGTCTAAATGTCTTACGTTAATGTACGTAGAAAACTGCGCAATTAAATGTCTTTGAAATACGATATGATTCGCGTCAAATATATACCTAAATTGGGTTTAAACTACTTGTAATTTTAACACTTGCTTGTAACTTAATAGTGGATTTAATAATTGAGTTAAGTTTAAATGTATTTTTTGTTTATTTGAATTTGAAATTATAGTACTTTAGAGTAAACACTTACTTGTAAAAATGATTATGAAGATTCCTTCCAATAAATGGGGGGACCAATTTGAACATTATGTGATTGAGGAGGATTCCGACAGTGATTTAATGGATGAACCAGACTTTTCTGAATATATGTGGATGGAAAATGAGGAAGAGTTTGACGAAACTGTACGTTTTTTTATTTTAAAACTATCTCAATAAAACAGATATTAATGATAATGGTGTTATTTAAAGGAGTTGCAACGTCTGGAAGAAGAAGAAATTATGAAAGATTGTATTGACGCTATGTTGGAAGATGAACTAGAGACGCAATTAAGTGAATGGCAGAAAGCGAAAAACGATGAATTGAATGCAGCACTCTCCTCGTTATCAATTGTTAGCAGAAATACTTTGGCAATTAATTCTCTACTCAATCCTCTGGCCGATGAATTTATACCACGCAGCCGATTAGTTATAGATTTGGGATCTTCGTCACTTTAATGTCGTGATAATAAAAATTGCCTAATCTTGCTTTCTAACCCAAGGAAGAATGTGACATGTTGGTGGGAGCATACATTCACATTTGAGATAATCCCAATAATCTGAATATGTATCACTTAAGCATATATGAGTAGTGACTTTTGTTTCAAATAAACTACATACTATATACTATATACGAAATGGAAAAAGTAAATAAAGAAATTCTTGCAACTCGAAATAAACTTAATTGTACTTAATTGACATTATCGAACATTTTTGTATAATTATATAATATAGAATCTGTGCTCGAAATTTACGCTAACATAACATTTATTACATGCAGTGATATGTGCATGACCTTAAAATTTATTCACTTAGGTCCCAGTCAGAGTAGCTCCCCTTTTTCCTTTGGCTCGGCCACATCATTATATTTCACTTCCGGTCATTTTAGTGAACTCCTATTTGTCATTGTGGCTTTCTTTGCATGTACGTACACATGTTTAAATGTCTTGCATTATTCTAACATCACGATGCCTGCATACAGAGCCTTTGAAATTTTCAGCTTACACATGCAAATGGGCAGTTATTGGCTTGTAAAGTGATTGCATGTCCGCGCACAAGACGAAGAAATAAATTTAGGCAATGAATTAACCAGAAAGCAATTCATTTATAGTTAGAGCGTTAAACTAAGAAGGTTGTGCTTTAAATAACACCGTATTCTAATGTAAGCATTGTACAAAGAAAATTGTTTTAAAAACAACGCGCGTATATTATCTTCAAGTACGTTCATTCACCAATACATACATATGTGCTAAAGTTTCAGTTATTTACAAAATGAAGCCACTTAAACGTTACACACAATGTGTGAGTTTGACCATGCTCTTTGGTGTATTTATTATACTCTTTGGCGTAAGTTCTACAGCTTTAACAACCTTTGGTAAACCCAGCAACAATCCGCCACCTACTGTTGGACCCGTCGGTATGTGTATTAAATAATTAAAGAAAACAATCACTATATTCGGCTTAGGCCAAATCTTGTATACCCTTTGCACCATTTTATAATCCGTGGTCGCGGCAGGATTACGCCCTCTAAAAATGTATGGATTGGAAGTTGCTTTCTTCATCTAATACTTTTTTTACATTTACATTTTGAACCGCCCATTTTTATCACACCGATGGATTATTAATATGTGTACCAAATTTCAATTTCTTTTATTGTGGGCGTGTTCCATCACCGATTTTATCGAATTTATATTTTAGGAACCTCCATGCAGAGAAAATAAAATTCAACTCAATGACGCAATTTTTGCGATCGTTTAACTATGGACCGACGTACATTGTTAATTCGACTCAGATTTTGATGGGGTTACTGACACCTCCTTCCGAGTTTAACCAATGGAATAGCCCCCACTTTATGTGGCGGGTATAACAATTAAAAAGAGCATATTATGAGGACATTTTTTGACTACTCAGCTCCTTAGAATATTAAAATTAGATGTGACAGAGACACCTGTTTAAATTACTTTTTCTTTTATACTGAGAGGGTATAAAACCAAACATTATTAAATTAATCAATTTCATGCTTTGTGGGCGTACCCGATCGGGTACATTTTGAACAATTCTCAGCTTTTTATAATTGATACGAAAAATACTTCTTTTTCCAATTTTCATTGTACTGCGGACGTACCCTTTAAACGATTTTGCTCACTTGCCATACTGAGTCTAGCAACACTTTTGCCATGTTTTGAAATCGTTATCTCAATTTTTATAATGGGTTGAATATTTACAACAGATGAACGCAAAGACGGACGAATGGACAGATTCAGTTAAATCGATTCAAGAATAAATATACTTTGCGGGATCTTCCTTCTGCGTGTTGTAAATGTTTTGACGAAGTGTGAATGCCCCGTACTTCTAGGTGGTGGGTCAATGCAGCTAGAAATTCAACACATACTAATGATCACACATATATGCGCTTCTGTACATATTTATATAAAGCAGTTTAAAAGTAAATATATACACATGTACACATCATTAAACCAAGCGCATTATAACATAACATACGGTTTTGTCGAAATGTGAACACCTTACGAATCATATGTTATTTATTTCGGTGATATTTTCATATTATAAACAGAGCTGAGGGTACTCATGCATTGTGAACCACATATATTTTCTAAATTTTAATCTAATTTTTAATTAATTTGAAGTCCTCTACCTCAAATTAGTTGTAATCTTATAATGCTGTCAACTCTGTTCTGTTGTAAATGGAATGACAAACTTAGTAGCCTATCTGCCTTAAAAGCGTACAAGTACGCAAATAAGTCAAGTGCACTTGTATTTAAAAAGGTTAAGTATCAAAAGTATAAAGTTAATTATAAATTAATACAAAATATTGTGCAAATAAAAAACGTGTTACGTATAAATAATACAAAACGTGTCAGTCAAAACCAAGGCTTCCGTAAACACCATTTAGTAATTTAGAAAGGTATTATGTGTTTAATTATTTATTATTTAATACGATTTAATAATATTTTTTTGTTAAGGAAGTGCACTATTCCAAAATGTAACCACAATAGAACTTCCTGTTATGTTATTGTAAAGAATGAATACTTCCTTCGAAATAGTTTTCGTTCTTAAAAGTTGTTTAGATGCACAAAATCGATCTGGATTTATAAAAGACTCTTCTATGACATGGAAATATTCAGTACATATAAATATTTTTGTCAATTAAGGGCGTGGCTTCTTTCCTATTAAGTTATATTATATTTATCTTGGGTAAGTGGGTGAAAAAGGACCTATTTATATACACTTTTGTCAATTGTGAACATATTCCTTAATCGATTTCATCCAAAGCAAATGTGCATCTAAGTATAGATAATTAAAATATAATTCATATCTTAAAAAGACATACATGGACATACGGACCTATGGACACACGGACATACATTGGTTTTTTGCAATTTTCATGCTGATCAAGAATATATATACTTTGTACGGTTTCTAAGGTATTCGTAATGATAAATATTGTATTCATTATATTTGGTCTTCATATTAATAATGCCCTGAAAAGCATAAATGTTATTAGACAATGATAATATAAAAGTTCCCAACGGGATGACATATAGAATATACCTCAACTTTCGAAAAGTGGGTACAATAATGTCTTCTGCAATAAATTAAATACTATGTAGCAGTATATAAATATCGTAATGAGGCTATCATGTCCTAGCATATATAATATTTACTTTTTAAGTTAAATAATAATAGACAATGGCACAGATTTCTATAAGAGTATATATTATATTTTGATGACACATTTAACTAAAGGACGAGATTGTAATTCGCATGATGACTGCAATGCTATCGAGAAATCAAGTTGCGTGAGAGATCCGAACGACTACAAAATGCGATGTTTGTGTGGAAATGATACACCACCTAATAATGGATTATGTCCTGACGTATTAAAAGGTAATTCATAATAATTATTACTAAATATTTATCCCCTTGAACGACACAGACGACTTGTTTGTTTATAAAATTGAGCACTTGAATGTTTTTTTAAGTGGAATCTGATAAGAATCTCACAATCTCATGGTTTAGGTTTACGCCATAAGTGCAACAGCAACAATGAATGTGAGGAAAATATGATTTGCCAGTTCGAAAACAACGGCACTACTGGGGTGGCCAAATTTATTTCCACCAAAACTAGAATGTGTCTGTGCGACAGTGAGAATGGCTATACAGAGGATACCATACGCGATATATGCAGTGGAGGTAAGTACTTCATCTTGCATTTTGTTTATGGGATAATTATTAATAACGCGAATACTTTGCCTATTTTACAGTTGCAACGCTCAACATTTTCAACATAATTAAGCTTTTAAGCGTTAATATTTTTATTATTGCTCTAAACTCATTGAACTGTCGTGGTAAAACATTTTATTAAATTATTCAGTAAAGCTTGAAAGGCAAGGTTCGAATTATTTGTAGAGATTAATGTTAAATATTTTCATATTCATTGGTATGCTTCGACAGGTAGCGCTAAATTTAATACTAAAGTTACGTTTAGAAATATGCTCGAGTTTTCAACACTTTAAAGACTAATTATGAACATTGCACGCACTTGTCATTGCTAAGGGCTCTTAGTGTAGAAGAACATTATAGTAATAATAATAAGCTGTGTGTTTTGGCAAAACATCACGCAGTTGAGAAATAAAAGTTTCACTTAATATATTGACCGCTGAGCAACACAACTATCATCTAATAATGTCACAATTTATTACGCAGGCTCTTCGAACACCTTAAAAGTTGCAAAATTCAGTAATAAAATATATCAATAATCCTTTTAATAAGATAATGTACGCACCACCACCATACACAGTGTCACACCTAAAACACAAGCCGATGTAAATCATGGAAAAAATCTTTTCTAATCTTATAAAATGTCGTTGGCAATGTTGTTTTGAAATCATCAGTTCATTTTTCGGTCTTCATTCAATATCCAGTCACAAGATTTTTAGCAATTTTTTAACAAATTATTATACTCAGCATCATCTTGTGTAGACAGCTAAATAGCAAATTGCATAACACGTACAGCTAATTTAACCCTTTAAGTGCTTTAACTAACAATGTCCTCACGATCTATGCAGTGGAGAGTCTTATATACTTTGACAAACAAATCGAAAAATATTTTTGCAACTCTTCTGAGGACAATTATTTTAAATTTATTATATACGATTAAAATTATATTTAAAGAATATATATATAAACGATTAAGCGAAAAAATTTATATATGTCTCAAGTATAAAAAGAACCACTTTACACAAGATAAATAAATATTAATAAATTCAATCAAAAGGGAAAGAAAAGTTTAAAATCAAGTGATATTTAGTTTTGGAAACCGGATCACGGATTAACATAGCGTAAGTAAAGAGTCAAGCGTGACCTTTTCCAACATTTCTTCCAATTGTATAACAAATCAAATCTAATTAAACACAATTTATTTAAAACTAACAGGAAATATGGAAAGACCTTACTAGGTTTTAATAGGTTCAAGGCTAACAATGATTTCGTTCTTTCCGTAACACATATTATTATGATTTATAAAGTTCATCGAAAGATAACTATACTGCATATAAACAATCTGTTAAATACATATCATAAAATCAATTTCATTATCTTCAAAAGACGCTCTTCTTGTATGCATTTTTTAAATCATGCCCATAACGTTATGGCCTAGTAATTTTGTCATTCGCGTCTAAAAGAGTCTTTCATGTGTGAAAATTAAAAAGCACTTCATAGGAGAAAATATTATAAGTATAAGTTGTGCGAATGGCTGGTGTTGTTATTTTAGTAAGAATGTACATCGCTGTGGTAATGCGGTTGTGTTTAATTTGTTTACTATCTCTGGCAGAGTGGACCGGCAAAGTAAATTCTATAGACGACTTACATAAGGAACTATCAGAAACAAGTCAAACGAAAAGCCTAATCAATGAAACTATGTCCTCTACAATTACATACAGTCCTCAATGGATAGATTATCAGAAAGAACGATTTAAAAGTAAGCTGCATGATATATAACTGCTCCCCGTACGTCATCAAAAATATTGTGAACACATTCTAGATTGGACCCATTTAGACGAATCAATATATGCAACGAATAAAAGCAACAACGTTACAGTTAGAGTGGGAAATTTTACCGATCCCACATTCACACAGATTAAGAAGGATGTAAATAATCCAAAAGAGAATAAAAATGAAAAATTTGTTGATGAAATTAAGGCAAAAACCTATAGGAGACAATCTAAATTCATAGCTTTTATAAAATTTCTAAAATTGCTAACCCAGCAATCTTGGAAAAGTAACGATATTAACTCTTTAAACAATAAAATTAAACTATTGAATACATTAAGTGAAAACTTATTAAAAACGATTGGTAAGAACTTGCTTATGTGTTTACTTTAATCCCGATAATGTTAACAACTCTTAGAAAAGCAATTTTCGTTAATGTGGCGAATGGATCCCGATGATAAAAACTATATACGTCGAAAGCGCGGTATTTTAGATGAGACGAGCTTGAATTATTTACCGGAAGCTTCCTTAATAAGTATCACTTTTTTAACATTTTCCGTCTTTTTAATTAAGTTGGTCTTGGTAAGAATTCAGTTGTACTGTGTAAATGAGAATATATTTTAAAAAATCTATTTTAGCAAGTGGTAAATATTATCAAGAGCCGGCATTACACATTTAGCACTAACACAAACGGGAATGGGCGTCCTTGATATGGCTGCGTGCGTAATGTATAAACGTAACAATTTAAATAAACTCAATATTAATTTGATTATTTTTGATTATTTTCATAATTTTAGAATTATGTCGAATAAAATTTTCCTACTACTGCTTAATTGTAGTTGAAACGGCAGCGCCGGTGATTATTAATTTAATATATTAATATTATAAATACTTTTAAAATATTTATGTACGTTCTTATGACAGGAAATTTAAAAAAAAACGGTAATAAAAGAGTCTTCATTTAATAAAAAGAAGTTTATCGAACAGAAGAACAATGCGATTATAATAATATTCCGAGTCATGGTGTAGAAGAAACATCAAAATTTTACTATGACGTTTAATAAATACCATGTCATGTGGTATTTAAATGTTTTGTGCTTCAATTTTGTTACGTATGAGAGATAGAGTGTGAAGGGACGAACGCGGCTTTTTATTGAAAAATAAGTAAACAAATAATATTTGGAAAATAAAGATATAAATACTTTGCGTTAGTGGAAATAGAGCGGAGGTTTGTGTGAAAAAAATAGTTCCGTTAATTTTACTTATGGAAATTATTAAGTTAGCGTTCTAACGAAAATTTGTGAAGGATGGATGATTCACGGGAAGAAAATCAATTCGTCGTAGATGATGTCAGCAAAATCATCAAGGAGGCAATAGAAAATACAATCGGTGGCAATGCTTATCAACATGATAAGGTAAATAATTGGACAGGACAGGTTGTTGAAAATTGCCTTAGTATGCTAACGAAAGAGCAAAAACCTTACAAGTATATTGTAACATCTATGATAATGCAAAAGAATGGTGCCGGACTGCATACAGCTAGTTCCTGTTATTGGAACAATGACACGGACGGCAGTTGCACTGTGCGCTGGGAGAATAAAACCATGTACTGTATTGTATCCGTGTTTGGCTTAGCTGTTTAAATCAATATAATAAATAATTAAATAAATAGTTTAACATAACAATTATGGAATATTTACATAATACTTTTCTAAAAAAGTTATGCAAAATCCTAGGGGCTTAAATTCTTAAATAAAACGCATACACAAAGCAGTTTCTTTTTATATCAATCGATGACACAGTACTTAATCTGTTAAAATGCGTACGTAGCAGTAAAATTAATAAGGTTATTAAAAATTATATTATATTAATTGAATAAATACTTTATTGTAATGTATATTTATGTAGAATGTTCCTTTTTATAAGATTGGGGCCAATTTCCTGCCGGAGAGCATTGCTCTTTGAAAATGGCTGCAAGTTCCTTTCGGTGTTTACCTAGTCACAGTCTTAAAAGTTGGGACATTAAGTTAAGAATTGATACAGCTGATGACCTGAATGGCATAACAGACACACTTGCAATTAATTATTTGTCATGATTAAACGCCCTCATCAAAATTTGAAACTTTCAAAATGAAGTGTAAGTGGAAATACTTTTGTACCTATGAAAAAGGTTTTAGTTATATAAAAGAAAAAATTAATTTGTATTGGATTAAAAAATTGGATATATACAGACAACCAAACACATTAAGCTCTCTTAGTACCATTCAGAAATCCACCAAAGCTCAAACCATTAAATATATGACTTTAAACAAAAGTGCCCTTTAAGTCACTTTCAAAATTCCTTTTATATATAGGTACCGTACCCATATGAACCTAGAAATCCTTGTTGCAGTTTTCTACCTCCGAGTTAATTATTGATATAATATTGTTTTGATGGTTGAGCCTTTATAAACAGGTCGTCGTTACATTTTATTGAATTGTTGACACAATGAACAATTTTATTCATTATTATATGGATATAAATTAGTTCATGAAAGTTTACAAACGCATCATACGTTTGAATCCTAAACTCATAGACTTGGAAAATAATTTTTTTGAAAGACTTGTCAGTAATTGCATATTTTTAATTAAGTACTGATTGTGAATTATAGATATAAACATAAGTATATACATATTTTTTGCGAGCATATTATACGGAAACTACAGAGCATTACATTTGAGTTGTATCATTAAATTATTTACTATTTTTATATACGGAGAAAATTACAATAACGTTTCATGTTTATTTCTTTTCTCATACGTTTATCCTCGTTTAATTCATATGAGTGGATACAACATACGCTGTCACCGAGAGGTTTGCTTCCTTTTTGAAATTGAGGTCGGTCAGTTCGTAGGCAGTTGTTCAATTATTGAATTGGTTATTTTTCCTTTGTTGTAGCCCATCTGATGTCATCTGACTCATGCGTGAGATACCTGACACCCACTTGTGTTTCAAGGTAACGCAAATCGCTATAAGTTTCTTTATCCTGAAGCCAATAATGTTGCAGACTTTTATCCACAGTGTACCGCTTTCGTTGTTTTACTTGAAGCAAATTGTTAATCAAGTCAATTGCTACAAAAAATATAAAAATATTTCGTTAAAAAGGTAACTAATTAAACATGTTGGCTGTGGGCAAAGCGTTAGACCGGTTTTGCCCAATTTAAATATGAAAAAGCTTAAATGTCGCAGTACCCCTTTTCAAAGTGTGTGTGTATGTGTTATATATCAAGTTACAAATTCTACTCGGTTCAATTTATTAACATCGATTGTGGGGGTGGCTCTCAACTCAATTTAAATTAGAAGCTTTATGTATATTAAGTTTGTCAAGCCATTTGCAACACCACGAAGGAGGCGTGTATATATATATATATATATATATAAGTTATAATCGGTCAAGCCCGACCATTTCATACTCTACACCACTTAGCTTCTTAAATTATGTTATGTGGGTGTGGTATTTGCCGCTTAGGAGTTATGAACATTCGCACAAACTTAATTGTTTTATATCCTTTGCCATAAGTGATGCAGGTTATCAAAGTTATTATAAATGTCATTAATTACCAGTAGAAGAAATCTCTTTCCAAGGTTTGGGGGGATACATGAAAGCAGCATTTTGTATTTGATCATTAATATCTTCTTCTTCGTTGAAGGGAAACGTGCCACTTAAGCTGACATAAATAATGACTCCCACGCTCCACATATCCAATGAACGATTGTAGCATTTATTTCGTAAAACTTCCGGAGCTAAATATGTAAAAAGGCATAAAATACTTGATTAATGCTTTCAAAATAAATCATTCTTTCATTAATTGGTATGCTTGTCGGTGCAGAATTAAAGGAATCGGTTTTTTAACTTTTAAATTACCTAGATATGCTGGAGTTCCGACCACCGAACGTCGAAAGGATTTCTCTCCAATAATGCGAGCATAACCAAAATCACACAATTTCACTTGAGGAAACTCGGAATTTGATGAAAGTAGAACGTTTTCGGGTTTAAGATCACAGTGCACTATATTTTGACTGTGCAAATGCTTCAGAGCGATTAATATTTGGGTAATGAGAAATTTCGTTACTCTCTCGTTTAGCCGACCACGTTCGTGGGAGAGTATCATCTCTAACATATCACCCTTGAGTTTCTCCATGACGACAAATATCCTTTCAGGTGTTTCAAACATCCTTTCCAAATTGACTACGCCACAATGGGATATATTCTGTTTCGAAATGATACATAAAGAATTTAATAAATTTCTTTTAAAGAATTCATAATAAATTGTTATATAATTTAATTCATAATGAATTTGTTGATTAATTAACTTTTCTCTACACTACTTCCGATTGAAAATGAAAGTATTCCAATTTGTCCATTTTAAAAAGCGAAGATTTGTGGTGTGCTTAGCAATAGTGGGTAATTATTGTTGTAATAGGTATAGGTGTTTAAAAGTATTTTGAAAAAGCAATCGTGGACAAATTATTAACAAATCCTTCCCGAGACAACAAGTCCTTATTCGATTGTGTAGTTGTTTAAAATGAGTGTAACTCACCTGTAAAATTGCTACTTCATTTTTCAGTTGAGTTTCCTGCTTCGTAGGGAATCTAAGTTTGTCGATTACTTTTATGGCCACGTCACGTCTAGATTTTTTGTGTACACCACCATATACGACACCAAATTGGCCAGAGCCTAAAACTTCATCAGAAAAGATTTCGTACAACTGTCCCATATCGTGAACGTTTTTTTCAGACTCGCAATACTCTGTTGAGAGAAATGGAAGTATTCAATACAAAAACAATAATATTATTTAATTACAATAAAACATTTTTTATATGTGTTATGTCAGATTCTATAATACCCTAAAATCATATGTTCTTGTATGTCCGTGTAATAAATATTGTATTTAAAGAAAATTACGTTTATTTAAAACATGCATGTAAGCCTGCTTGATCGATGTTTCCCAACTCTTCGCAATATCAGCGCCCAGACCATTTTGACATAGTGCTTGATCTTCGCTTACGTCAACTGAGGTGTCTTGTCCACAGTAGTATATCACCTCCGCGGTATGAAGTTCAAAGCAAAAGTTTCTACCGGAGCTTATATTCTCATTGGCCTCTATAGAGCGTATACTGTGCAAGTGAATTTCTTTATAATATTTACTTCCTTGATCCGATACAAATAAAGTAATTGTTTTAGAATCCAACCGCCAGAAATGTGTCCTTAAAGTTTTATCCAAGCAGGTGAAGTGTACCAGCCAGCCTTCTTTCAATACTTCATCACTACGTTTCTTGGTGTGTTTAACAGATTGTACAATTCGCATCAGAGGTATATTACTGCTGGGAGTATCAGAAATTTTAAATTTTTGCAATCGCACATCATTTGATAGACACTCATCAGTTCGTCGAGATGTTTTGAAAAAGTGCTTAAAATCACGTTCCGCATTGATATCGAAACCGGCGTAGTGCTGCGTTGTGCCTCTATTATCGGCAGTATTATCCAAATCACCTCCATTGAACTCTTCCTTAAATACATTGCCCCTTGGCATACCGTACGTTTGTGAATTAATTTCAGTGTAATCGTGATGCTCACTAAGACAACATTCAGGTACTTTATCTAAACACTTCTTGTGTGCATTATATTGGCAATGGCGGCATTGTAAACCTTGCTTAAACAAACCCTTTAATAATTTTTTGCAATACTGACAAACCGTTGGCACACCGTACGTATGCACTTCGAATAAATGCGGTTTAAAAATCTTATCCATATAGGGACCATGTTGTTCTATGTTATAACCTGTCTGCTCAGATAGAGTTTGGCCACTTAAATCACACGTTGATGAAGAAGGGAGTTGGAGTGGATTCTTATTCACATTCTATAATGACATTTTTGTATATAAAGAGTAATAAGTAAGAGTTTTGTATTGAATATCAAAACTTTTTAAATCATAACTCCTGAAACAGTTTATCGTTCTGCAATATGCGCTCCTTCCCAAATGATAAACCCAAGAATTCCCTTAATAATCATATTAATACAGATCATGAATATGATACGATTATAATAGATTTGACAAGTTCTGTACCTGTACCTACCTAGAGGAAATTCCGTAAACAACAATAATTTTGTCTAAATTCAGACACACGTCCCTTTAGTAAACAAGTTGGTTAAGGCCTTCTCTTAGTAAAGTCTGGTTTAAAATCAGCTGAGGAGCAAAGTAAGTAACGCGACAGTTAAGAGAATTACTATAAAAGTTTGGGAAGGGACAATAGGCGAAATAGCTTCAAGCTTCTTTAAGCACTAAATCATATATTTAAGTAGCGCATTGTGTACAACAACCGTTACAAGAACCGTTGCATAAATAACAGTATTTATGGATTACGGATATGGAACCCAAGATTATAAGGATTTAGTGATTAAGTTATAGTTTCGTTCAGGTGATAAACACTTTATCCAAACAATAAAAAGTAAATGCGTCGTTAGTTTACAATACTGCTTAAATCTACATGGAATTGCTTTTTGGATATCGCAAATCTCACAAATCCTACGCATGCAAAGCAGTGATAAAAATATTAATATGAATTCTTTCAATTATGTATATATTTACACACACACACATAAATATATATATAAATACGTATACAATGAATTTAAAGAGCACTTATTTTACCAGGAAGTTCTCCGATTCTTTTTGACTCGGTTCAGTACGAGTACTATCCGGCGTAAAATCATTTGTAGCAGCATTTTCGGGAGTATTTTCATCTGAACGATTGCAATTACTTGGCACTTTGACAGCACAACGCTTATGATAATTTTGTCCACATCCTAATATACACACACATACATAAAATTGAATATATTTCCATAAGAATTAATAGCTTTTAATTTCATATCTTTACCATCACATTTGAGTCCTTGACGCACTAAACCAAAGAGCATTTCTCCACAGAAATCACAAAATGTTGGCACTTTATACGATTGAACATTAAGTTGATGTGATCTTATTTTTGGTTTATACAAAGTGGGTAACAAAGTGGCTGCATTTATGTTATATGAAAAAAAGAGAATCATGTGAATGCTGTTTAACAATTTAAAGAATTTTTGAAATAATTTTTTTTTGAATTTTTTTGAATTTTTTTAATAATCTTAAACTCATGTAAAAATACTGATCTACTTACGACTGCCGGTGATAACTATTTCCAGCAAAGTTTCATTCAAAATTTCTGAAGCTGCATTAACGATATGCAGTACGTTGGCACTATTGTAATCGTGCCGGAATAATAAAACCCGTTCCGCTAGATGTGTTAATCCGTTATTTGGTACCTGCATAAGCGGCCGGGCAAAACATTTATTCATATAACCGATATTCGATGGAAGTAACAAGTATTACGATTATTTACCTTGTTGTTAATGAAGTCACATGCTGAATCCTTAAGTGTTTTCAATGTCAGTGAATGGGTGGGTATTGTACATACATCCCTCATGCTCCCAAATTGAAAAATAAATGTTATTTCGGAAGAGTCCATTACAAATTAAAAATTGTGCGATGCAATCCTGATTAAAAACCACGAAGAAGAAAGTAAAGGTTATCTAATAAAAAGACGTCCTTTGTTTGTTGTAAAAATGATCGTCTACACGGAACGCACTTTCTGAAAAACAAAACAAAATGTATCGACGTCTATAGATCGTTATATGTATTGGTATTAAAATGAATAATTCTACAAAATAGACTCCAATGTAATTACGATATATGGGAACCTTATAGAGACGAGTACACATTTAAATGTAACGCCTTGGAACTGTTTGTAACAACTGTTTGTTTTTTTTGCCTTTTACCGTTTCCCTGTTATTTTCGCCATATATAATCTTTTTCAAGTCACAAATATATTCATAAAATATTTGTCAATCATGTGTTGTGAGAGCAGTGCTTCAGCATTGGAAACTCTTTATAAACTTTTTTCACTAAAAAAACACTGCAGTGTAGTTTACGAACGTTCAATCTCCCCAATGTCCAACTTGTCTGCGGTATTACAACTTGAAGCAAAAACTCTGAAATATTGTCGTGCCACCCTAATGTGTTTGTCATCTGTGACAGAAAACCACACTAACCAAATCATACACAATAATAACAAATATTCAAATCATTTCCATTTTAAATACATCATACATACACACATACATATAAGCAATATAAGACTGACATACGATAATTTTTTCATTTTTTCATACATCAAGAGTGATCATGGTATATAGTTTCTCCACTTTCTTTGCAAACATCTTATTGATATTTTTTGGAGACACTTTTTACTTTGTTTGCATCTTATTTTAATGTTTGAAACAAAATACACAAAAGCGCAATTTTGTTTTTTTTTTTTGGGGAATGTTTCTGTATTTGGTAGAGGAAAAAATATGCACATGATCTTTCATATTTTACCATCACTTCTATTCCTCTCTGGTTGGAAACACGTTAGCTGAGACTTCAACATAAAACCCGTTTAGCGAAATTATTGACTGTAGTCATTGCGTGAAGATGCATCCATTCAAACTGAACACCTGCTTTCCATTTAGCTTATAGTCGAACTGACTTTTAAATCTTACCTTAAAGCGAAACATCGCATGAAGTCACTGAATAACTCATCAAGAGAAAACTTAAAAACGTAACACACACACAGCTACCTAAAAAAAATTCTCTCCCTCTAACGTTGTCTTGAAAACATAAAATTATTACGTCTACATATGAATACAAGGCACAAACTGAAAGAACTATTTTCTTCAACTGTATCTTTGTTTATAGGTGAGGAGGCAATGTAGTGAAACTCGTTCCCGCCAAGTGCAAAGAAACTAACAAAACGGTTTACATAATACAGTAGACCCCCCTTTGCATAAATACTAGATTGATTGAAATACGATATTATGGCCACTTACGCGTTCAGAGAGATATTCAATAGAATTGTTTTTTTTTTCGATAAATGAAACATTTTTATATTTTCGTAGTGTAGTGTCCTTCGGTAACAATAAACTTTGCTATATACTTACAATAAAAAAAGTCGAACAACTATGTACTATGCGTGTCGCTGTCTCCATTCGGTGAAGCCACATTGCTCTCAGACGTAGATAGAGGTCGGCAAATACCCAATTTAGTTATGCCCAGTGGCATTCCTTTCAATATTTTTACAGCTTCGTCTAGTTCTAAGCCCTGCAAAGTGTGCTCTCCAACGCTAACCAATCTATCACCAGGAAATATTTGTTTTGTTGCCTCTGCCGAACCACCATATATTAAACCGCGTATTACTATAACACTGCCATCGGGATCTACGGGATCTTGATAGTCCAATATTGAAAAACCAAAACCCTGATCAGTTTTCTCGATTTCCACATACGTTACATCAGTATCCCATAACGCTAACCCCGATACATTTTCCAATGATTTATAGCGTTGCTGATCTGTAAATGTGGCAGTACTTGATGTGTACAATGAGCTCTCGGATTGGGCTTTTGTTAGACAAAGCAAAGTTTGATGGCCACCTGGTAGTAAACTGCGTGTTTCAAAAGCCTCCGGATTTTGTGATGTATTTATAATGGAGGGGGGCATCGTACTCCGCACACAAACTAGTTTTACGTGCGAAGGCAGTTCTTTTAATATTTTTATTACTTCGGTATGTCTAAGGCCTTGTAATTTGTGTTCATTGACTTGCAGAAGTTCGTCACCCGGCTTAAGAATTCCCTGCCGACCTACGGGGCCATCTTCCAATATTGATCTGATGTAGTGGTGGGGACGCTTTTCGATTCCACACTCAACATCCACGGTGCCCTCAAGGCTGATCCCTAGACCTGAAAGTTTATTTATTTCGGCTACTATAATTTCACTTTCGGGAAACTCACTTTTCCAAGCAACTTTAAGAGACTCCTCGCTACAATTGAAAGGATGAGTTTTCAGCATGTCTGGGCACGGCACGGTCCTTTTTAACTCGTTGTTATTTTCAGTCATTGGCCCCGCAACAGGCACAGAGTTTACCATTGATGTTGCCTCAGGCTCAGAAATTGCATTTGATGCTGCACTTAAGCTATTCCGATGTAAAGACGTTTCAGTATTTTCAAGTACATTATCAGTACACGTACCATTGTGTAACTGTACGTTTTTTACTTCATTTCCAATTGAACTGTGATCTAATATGTAGGATATGCTTGAGTCGACGGTTTCACGAGATGGTAAATCAAAATTTTCATTAATAAGTGCACTTTTATCGGTCGCTATGGAATCGGCATCAGATTTAACTGGTAACCATGATAATGTTAAGATAGATGGTGACGGGGGTAGTGAGGCCTGTGATTGGGTTTCGGCGCAAGACTTTAAATCTGTCAAAGCGATCTGCAGATGTTCAAATTTCCGTCCTCGAAGAAAGCGCTCTAATGTTAAGTTAACTTCGATGTCTGTATTACGTAATATTTCTACGGCTTGATGGTTCGTTACGCCAGATAATCTCTTGCCATCGACTGCCACTATACGATCATTGATTTGTATATCGCCACTCATTTCGGCAGCACTTCCCTCAATAATACTTTTCACAAATATACCAGAAATATCTTCTTCCTCACAGACATATCCCGCAACTGTTATACCGAGACCATAAACGTTCTTCCGCAATCTAACTTCATAAGTTTCCGTTTCCGGGGAATCTATATAAGGGGATGGCATTACAGCAAAGGAAGTAAGCTCATAAGAAGGTGTGCCAGCTTTTTTAGAGTCAGCCATCACAGTATCAATTTGGTCCATTGGTGACGTTATTCCTACAAATGATGATGATATGGATATGTCAGTACTCTTGGGTGAATGTTTAGTTACAGAAGGTGGTGGAGAAACGAGAGAAAATGGAACAATATCTGTATCATTGTTTGCATGGATCTGTGCAATAGAATCAGATAATTCTTTAGGTATGGGTGGCAGTGGTAAATCTGCTGGCTCCGTGTTTGAGATATGTGACAAAACCTCCGAAGTAGGAATGGCAATATCAGTGCTGGGCTGATCAACCTCAACCGTGTCTGCTGCAAATTTAATGGAAACTTCATCTCGCATATTTATAACTGTAGCTAAATTTGGACTATGAGAGAGATGACGAGATAATTCATCTGCATCGGTAAGTAGTTTCGTTTGAATTATTGCACTTGGTTTCGATTTTATGTCACTGGGTGTTGGTTCTATAGGTCTTGCAATAACCAGGCGAACTTGAGCGCCTGCTTGACGCAGTACTGTTGCCACTTGTTCTGAACTAAATCCGCGCAAATTTACTTCTCCAATATACAACAAATGATCACCACATTGAAGTCGGCCATCGCGCTCTGCCACACCACCTGGAATAAGAGTTTTTATCACTACGCCTGTACTCCGTCCACCAACCAGTATGAAACCCAAACCATTTCCATCATTATGTAGGTCTATTACTTCAACTTCCGACCATTCACTACTTAAAACCATATTGTCGCATACAGATTCCAAATAGTTGAAGCATTCGTCAACATGATGGCTTCAAACCAAGACAAACACAAAATGATGATAAATGTAGTTCGGCTGCTGCAGTGGATACTTGCCTCGATTGCCTTTTCATTCAGAGCACGTTCTGGAAGTTCTGTTGTGAACTAGGAGTTTTTTCCATTTAAAAATAAACATTTTTTAACATTAAAATTTATCAAAGGTCGCTTTATCCGAAGATGTTTAATGTAAATAATTCGTCGTATTTCGACTGATTTATTAAAATATTGATTTTTTTCTTTTGAATTTAGAATGATTTAGATTTCTTTAATAATAATTTGTTGAATGACCAAATAACCGCCCTTTTCGTTAATTTTTTTCCTTGGTTCCAGCAAAGGTTACGTAGTATGTGATAAGTTTTAGTGTACAATAATTTGTTACTGTTGATAAGTTTTTTTTTTTTTTTTTGGTGGAATTGTTTGATATTCCCGAGTGTGTTGACTTATAATTGATGTACTCGTCACACATATATATCTTTTTCTAAATTTTCAAATTCACGGCTGAAGTTCAGCATATATTGGTGCACTTGTAAACTTTACTCTATGTAGGAAAAAAGCATTGTTCTATGTTCCATTTTTATTCTTAATTATATATAAAATAACTTTCAACTAAAAGGCTTTGGTTAAGTAAACTTATAATAACGGATTTTAGTGTTTATTTACAATAAGTACACACTGATGTATGCTGCAATATTTTCAAATCGTACTTATAATTATTATACCATTTTATACATTTGCCTAAAAGTCCCTTATATTGCTTCGTTCCCTTAGAAAAAGTGCTCGCATGCAAGTACAGTGTATTCTAACTGAATAGAAGCATTCACTTATATAATAATAAAATTTAGTCTCTGCTGTTTTTGCTAGTTTACCTAATCAAATGAAGCGCAGTGTCTATTGTTCCGTGTAGCTCAGATGGTAACAAATCTTCTCCTTGTAGAGGCGAGCTAAAGTATACCCGTAAGGATTGGTTTAGAATTGATTCGTTATATAAAGTCAAATCTGTACTCCTTTAGCATAACTTAATAAACATGTAGAGGACTTTACATTTAAAGTTTCGTATTATCATATACCTAACTCACATGTTATTCTTGACGTATATGTTCTATATTCTTGGACGACTACAGGTTTTTTACGCAGAATCACAGAATAGAAACTATTAAGAGTCGAATATTTAAACAAGATAATAGCATGGCATGATATATGAATTGTTATAACAAAAAGCAAGCGAAATAAAACGCTTGCCATGAGGCATCTATCCTTTCGTGTTGAAATACCACGACACGGTTCAATCTTAAGGACCCTAATTTGTTTTTAAACTGTTTTCCTTTTTTACAAATCTGTCGCATTCGAATCGCATTTAAAAACTATTGTAAGTGATTACTGTTTAGGATAAATGAATTCATTCATGGGATAATTTTTACCACAAAAATATGTTATGACGTAATCTTTGAAAATGCCCAGGAACCACTATGTGCCTAGGTGCCTAGTAAATAGCAAAAGAAGATTTTTTATTTTTAAATTTATTTAGATTTTAAATGTTTTTATTTAAACCATTAGAACAACTAAAAATAACTAATTATTAAAAAAAAATCTCTCTTTAAAGCACAAAAATCCATGCTAACCTAATTTATAAACAAATACTTAATAATAAAAATTGAGGGAAGTAACCCCTACACACCATTTCAACCAATTTGAACTCGTTTTTATCCATTCATAATAGATTCGATTCGATACGATTCGATGCGATACGATAACTTCTTACTTGCCCAGGTAAAATGTATATGTTTTTAAAAAGAATATTTCCTATAAAATAATAATAAAAAATAATACTATAATAATTATGCTAAAATAATGAGCACCGATAATTTATTGAATAATATTTTCCCATTAAGTTTTGGTACGCATGCAAGAATAAAATATTAAGTTTATCTGACGCGTTATTTCTATGTTTGAAGCGTGCAATCCGAATATACGTGCTATCTATTTTGACCACTACATTGGTGGAGTGTATACAACAAAATATAAAATAGTTACAATGGTGTAGAGAGGATTTCTTTAAAGTACAATATAATTTATAAGATAAAATTGATATATATACGTATATAGAGATTATTCATTTAAAAACATTGTTTACCCGCATAAATTTGTGATCTGTGTATTTCATAAATATGACGAATTTGGAGAAACAACATGAATTAGTGAAAGACAGTTTGGAACAGTTTGTTAGCGCCCATATACCAAATGCTGACTTTAGTGTTGTTGATGAGATTGTGCTGACATACATTATATCCATACTTGAAGAAGCATCTGAAGATCCTTGCTTCGATGTAGATGGCTTTGTAGAAATGATGGGCGCTTACTTTGCTGAGTTCTCCTCTATTGATCAGAGTATTATTTGCGAATGGATTTATAAATTGGCCAATGAATTGATCGAATTGCAAAAGAATGAAGGAAACTGCCAGCCAGCAAATTTCTCGTTAAGGTAATTTCGTATATATGTGTAGAAGGGAGATGTCCATAAATATTTCCGTTAATTTCATTCAAGTTCTCTGTCAATTTCTGATATTATACCGGAGCCAAAGTTACGTACAAGCCTAACTTCTTCTTCTGAAAAAGATGATGCAAACTCAGATGGATCTGTTGGTTATCACAAACGCTCGAAGCATATGTCTGAAACTAGTGACAGTGGATCGACTGATACATCCTCTACTTGCGATTATTTTCTTAATGAAGCAGAAGCTTTACAGGAAATGTTCCCGGATAGTGCATATGTTGAAGTAAGTCAACCACTTGTAACGTAAACCTTCACAGATGTGAGTAGAATGTATTTTGAATATTTACCGGGGCTATATGTCATAGCCGCAAAGAGTGTATATTCTTCATATAATGTGTTGTAGACAACCGCTTATATGTGAGTGTTTGTATAGACACAATGTCGCGTACACTGCAATAGTATAAAAAGTTATCGCGAATGTTTTATAAAATATTCAGATATAAATAAATTTATATTAATTTTAGGTAAAACATTGTATTGCTATAGCCAAGGGTGACATTAACAGTGCTGCACAAATTCTATTACATCGCCAAGAGACTGGGCAAAGCTTATCCGATAAATATAATATATTAAATACTCGAAAGAATGTGGTTGTGGATGATGCCGAACTCAAAAATCGCATTATAGCGCGGTAAATGCACATTAAGTGTTATTGTGAAACGTGTAACTAAAAAAAGTGTTTGTAGGTATTCGTATGTGGACAAGGATTCAAGCAGTCGTGAGTACAAACCCATTGTACCAAAAATGGAACCAAAAAAAATGGTGCGCTATCGCGATAATAAAATCGTATCGCTCAAGGGTGAACGGTATACTGAAGTGAAGCGGGATGAAGATGCTGATTTGAAAAAACCCAAAAAGCCACTTCAGTCGTAACTAAAGTTGATGGAGATACGAATGTTTCATCAAAAAGTTAACTTCCAGTTGCATTCGGCAATTTGCTAGAAGTAGCGGCAATTTTTCGCAAAACGCGACAATGATGCAAAGAAAAACAAAACTTTTATATATATATATATATATATACGTACATACATATATGTATAAATAATGTGAAAAGTAATGTAGTAGACCATTTACTTCACGAGTAATACTCCACTTCGCGATCGCACACACACACACACACTTTTAAAATGCAGAAATATTATTAATATTATTTTATAGTCATTACATGTGTACTGAGTAATACTGCAATTATTGGGCAGGGTTATATAATATATTTTGCACTTGATACATAGCTAAGAGCAAACTAAATAATCGATTCGTCGGAGTGCTTTGCAATTACTATCATTGTCGTTTTATAACTAAGTAAGCGGTTTAATTCTTTCAATCGATAGCTCTTAACCTGTGGAATAAAGTTGATGGTAAAAACTTAGGTGGCATAGTTTTAAATAATAAAAACTACAGCATCAAAAAGCAGGTGACCTGCAATGAAGTATTATATGTTATATATAAAGAAAGATTATTTATTTTTTATAAATTTAATTCAGGTGCTTTGAAAACGTTCGAAATGAATGAAAATATATTATTAAAATCAATCTGTTCGTGTCCACATTGTTTGTGCCTCAAATGCTAAAAGTTATCATTTATGTTATGTTTCTATGGCAATTGATTGGGAGAATTAAACCTTAATCAAAACACGGAGCAAAATGTGTAATATTATTAAGATAGTTGTAAAAACATTAATTATTTGTAATCATTTTTAAAATGCAATGTAAAAATGACATTTAAGTTGAAACTTATTTATTTTTTGACACCCTTATTTATCCACCAATCATTTCAATGTATGACGCGTAAATGCGTATAGGACTGATTTCTAGTTTTTTAACTTAAATGTATTTATTGGTTTACGCGGCTGCTTTTGACAGCGGTCACGATCGGCTTTTGCAGGTTTTTGGCATCCGCATGTCTATATATGGCAAAAACAAACAGTAAGCTTAGATCACATCTTGAACACTTGCAACTCTAGCGCACGCAAGTGTCTCACATACTCTCCATAAAATTTAACAGCAATAAATATTCGTCGTTAAATTTTAACAATAATGTCGGAAGAATAAAAAGAAAAAGCAACAAAAACTACACAACATAATTGTATTAATTGTCAATGTTCTATTCGTTGATTTATTTTATTTTTTAATTCTGTTAAAGAAACGCTAATGGGTAAAGAAAAGTTTGCAGAGTGCATTTAATGATATTCTTAAAATGTATGTGGCTCAGGCCAAATCTCAAA
The DNA here is from genome assembly GCA_963971445.1 of Ornithomya chloropus. Lineage (NCBI taxonomy): Eukaryota > Metazoa > Arthropoda > Insecta > Diptera > Hippoboscidae > Ornithomya > Ornithomya chloropus. The sequence continues at coordinate 5,243,927 of OZ020529.1, forward strand.
TACCCTCAACATCTATCATATAGAAGAGTCAAAACTCAAATTTAGTTTGTTTACTTGGTTATTTATTGTTTTTTTTTCGATTGTGGGTTTATTAATTTTTGAGATTGTGAGCCCTGCACCACTTGTGGCAAAGGGTATGTTAAGTTTCTGCGGATGTATGTAACTCCCAAACGGCAAATGCCACACCCACCTTCACTTCTATCGATCGATTCAGAATCAAAATCTCAATCGATTTATCCATGTCCGTCTGTCTATCCATGTAAATTTGTGCGCAAGCTACAGGTCGCATTTTTTGAGATATTTCAATGAAATTTTGTACAAGAAAATGTATTGGCCCAAAGAGGAACTTTATTGAAAATAGATAGGATCGGACCATTTTTAACACCCCTTCCCATATAAGATCCTGTTATAATGAAGTGAGGTAGGGTATTTGATAGTCGGGCTTGACTGACTTTAATATTTTCATTTGTCAAACATAATAACAAAATGAATGAGCGATTGGAAAACACTGTAACACCATGCGTAAGTATGTTGAATGGAAAGATAGAGCTTGCAGACAAAAAGTTAGATTCGATAGGATTCATATTTAGTAGACATCTTGAAAAGTCAGTACTTGTATTTTTATAGTAGGGACAGCCGTATACATCTAAATTATATATACAATACGAGGACGCTGAAGCCTCCTTCTCCGTAGTGCAAATGAAGTGTTAAAGATATTTAGAATGGAATTTGTGACCACCGGTAATCAATGTGAAATATGGCAACGCTCTTTGTCGTAACATATACAATATCTAATAAAATGCAATTTTTAGGTATTTAACTTTTCAGAGGTGGCAACTCTGCCACTTAATGTGCACTTAGTAAGAGTAAAGTAAGATCACTAAAAAATAAATGAATATATTAAGGAAGACTCAGTTTGAATGCGTACAAGATAAAAAGGTGTGATTAATTACATTTACGCATAAGATGTTGCAGTGAACAGGTTGTTTCTCGTGTCATCTACTGTTGTACTAATTGTATAACAAGTGATCTACCTGGACAAGTAAACTAAATCAAGAACTCCACATACAAGCAACAAGTGCCAATTTAAGATAGTTTTTTTTTTTTGGTTTTTTTGGAAACGCATGAGAAGTAAGCATTATTAAATAAGTATTTTACGAATGGATTAAACGGCTCCTTCAAATTATTATAATAAAGAAATGAAAAAATTCGTATAGAATTGACCTTGACAGAGGCGACGTAGCTAAATTTTTAACGGAGTATGGTATGAGTGTTATGTGCATACATAGTTATGTGAAAAATGAAGTTAGATCATGTGACTTTATCTCGTATTACGTCATAGAATAGAGATAAATGGAGATATATAACTTTTTATGTTTTATTAAAAGCTACAAAAAATTTCATGTCGACAGTGTTGTACAGTACATGTATTTATTTTAGTCTATTTGGGTGTGCCTGGCTGTTCCCAGCGCACTTATATAGATACATGTAAATACAAAGAGAATTTTAGAATGAATTTTTTGTTTGTTTTGCTTTATTTTAGGGCAGGGTTATGATATGGGGAGGAAGTATGAAAGTAAACTTTCTGATCACCTTCAATCATTAAACCAATCTGTACAATCGCACTGTGACAGAATTTTCTATTGAATCTCAACACCTATCACGCCGATCGCGCGCCTAATTAAGAAAAGTTCTCAATGTCACAAGCACAAATTAACATTTGAAACCAGCCAAATATAAATTTTTTTTACTTGCTACATGTTCACATGTTAATTAATTGCACGCACTTCAACCAGTACACACGAATCATGTTAACTTGTATATATCATGTGAGGTGCTGTCGTGACATCATTGCATCTGTAAAGTGCACAAATTTATTCTTTCATATAATTTTGGGCAGTTGTCCATTAGGGGACAGATATGGGATCCAGTAATCGCGGCAAAGCAACTGAAGTTCGTTTAATTTAAAGTAAAAATCAAAATTTTAACCTCTTGACATGCAAAATTAATTCCTTATACATTCAAGGACTACTTGTTTCTATTAAATTATGATTAATTAATGATAATAGTATAAATTTGGATCGAAAGGATGACTTTCGATGCTGTGTATGGTTTGATCTAAATATTGAATAACTTCCACTGCGTTGTACACAGGTTTTTCGACCACGCCCATACTTTCCGAGTATGCACGGATTGCATTACTTTTACATATATTTTGCCCCTCAATTACAGATTTCTACAAAATAGTGCCAACATGGGGGACATGTTTCGTAGTGAGGAAATTGCATTATGTCAAATGTTTATACAACCGGAAGCAGCGTACACCTCCGTTTCGGAGTTGGGCGAAACTGGCTGCGTTCAATTTCGCGATGTAACGTATTTACATTGCCTTGTTTTTTTCATAAATATTAAAATCAAAATTGTTTGATTACAGCTCAATAGTGGTGTGAATGCGTTTCAGCGTAAATTCGTAACTGAGGTGCGCCGTTGCGACGAGTTGGATCGTAAAATCCGTTATATTGAAGCGGAAATTCTAAAGGATAACATTACTTTGGAAGAGATAATCGAAGATGTGCCACGTGCTCCCAATCCGAGAGAGATCATCGACTTGGAAGCTCATTTGGAGAAAACTGAAAACGAAATATTGGAACTGGCTCAAAATGAAGTCAATTTAAAATCCAACTATTTGGAATTGACCGAATTGCGTAAAGTTTTAGAGAATACCCAGGGATTCTTTTCAGATCAAGAAGTTCTTAATTTGGATACGTGTAATCGTGGCGGTGCGCCCGATGAACCGCAAAATCGTGGACGCTTGGGATTTGTGGCCGGTGTGATAAATCGGGAGAGGGTATTCGCCTTCGAGCGTATGTTGTGGCGCATTTCACGCGGCAACGTGTTTTTGCGTCGCTCTGATTTGGACGAACCTCTGAATGATCCCAGCACTGGTCATCCTATCTATAAAACTGTATTTGTGGCATTTTTTCAAGGCGAACAACTTAAAAATCGTATCAAGAAAGTTTGCACAGGTTTCCATGCCTCCATGTATCCATGTCCCAGTTCGCATAACGAACGCGAAGATATGGTGAAGGGTGTGAGGAATCGTTTGGACGATTTAAAGATGGTTCTAAACCAAACTAAGGATCATCGTAGTCGTGTTTTGGCGACAGTCTCTAAAAATTTGCCATCGTGGTCCATTATGGTGGAAAAAATGAAGGCCATTTATTACACGCTGAATCTGTTTAATATGGATGTAACGAAAAAGTGTTTAATTGGAGAGTGCTGGGTACCAACGAAAGATTTGCCGACCGTGCAAAAAGCCTTATCAGATGGTTCGGCTGCTGTGGGAAGCACAATTCCCTCCTTTTTAAATGTTATCGACACTAACGAACAGCCGCCAACTTTCAATCGTATAAACAAGTTTACTAGAGGTTTCCAAAATCTGATTGATGCCTATGGTGTGGCCTCATATCGTGAAGTGAACCCGGCCCTTTATACATGTATAACGTTTCCCTTTTTATTTGCCGTTATGTTTGGGGACTTGGGCCATGGTGCTGTTTTAACTTTGTTTGGTGCCTGGATGTGTATATATGAGACGTCTTTGGAGCGCAAAAAAGGTGGAGAAATTTGGAGAATCTTTTTCGGCGGACGTTACATTATTCTGCTAATGGGATTGTTTTCTTGTTACACTGGTTTCATCTATAACGATATATTTTCCAAGTCTATGAACATATTCAGTTCCACTTGGAGCATTCGTTATAACACATCGACGGTGCTTAATAATAATGTGTTGCAGTTAGATCCCAAATACCACGTGAACGGAATTTATCCAATCGGTTTGGATCCAATTTGGCAAATGGCGGAAAACAAAATCATTTTCCTAAACACGTACAAAATGAAACTTTCCATAATTGTTGGGGTCATCCACATGGTATTCGGTGTTTGCATGTCAGTGGTAAATTTCGTCAACTTTAGGCGCATGTCCAGCATTGTTTTAGAATTCATCCCGCAAATTCTATTTTTACTCCTATTATTCGGATATATGGTATTTATGATGTTCTTCAAATGGGTGCGCTACACGGCCAAAACAACGGAACAACCCATGACACCTGGCTGTGCACCTTCTGTTCTAATTATGTTTATCAACATGATGTTGTTCAAAAACACTGAACCGTTGGAGGGGTGTACCGAGTACATGTTCGACGGACAGAGATCTATACAAAGGGTGTTTGTCTTTATTGCCCTTATATGTATACCGTGGATGTTGTTGGGAAAACCGCTTTATATAAAATTTACGCGGGATAAACAATTGAAGGTAAGTCTTGCATTAGAGACATTATTATAAATAAATAAAATAAAATGAAATATTTGCAGCAGGCCAGTAAAAACGGAGAATTGACAAGAAATATGGAATTGGATGAAGGTGAAATTCATATACCCAGTAATCCCAACAATCCTGATGATCACGATGCTGAGCCTATGAGTGAAATATATATTCATCAAGCTATACATACCATAGAGTATGTGTTGAGTACAATATCTCATACGGCTTCCTACTTACGCTTGTGGGCCCTATCACTAGCACACGCTCGTAAGATCACTTGTGTTTAAGATTTATTGATATATTCAAATATAAACGAATTATGTCTGATTGTAGAATTGTCTGAGGTTTTGTGGACAATGGTGTTATCGTTGGGCCTTAAAATGAACGGCTACACTGGTGCCATTGGCTTATACATCATATTTGCGGTTTGGTGCTTATTTACTTTGGCAATTTTAGTGATGATGGAGGGTTTATCTGCATTCTTGCACACCTTACGTCTTCATTGGTTAGTATTTGTTAAATGTAGATTAATGGGAAAACTTTTTTTTATCTTCACGCCCTGCACAGTTCGAATTATTTACTTAAACGCAGTTTATTCATTCTTAATTTATTTTGAATTTATATTTTTTTTCATTTTTGATTTCTTCTACTTTTTTAGGGTGGAGTTTATGAGTAAATTTTATGAAGGCTTGGGTTACCCGTTTCAGCCTTTTAGTTTTAAAATGGTACTGAATGCTGAAAATGACGATTAAACACTGTCACCTAAGCAAGCAATTACAATTCACAATTTTCTCTTATATATGTATGCAAGAAACCTCTTAAAAGCATATCTAAATATTATTAAATAAAATAAAATGAAATCATTTTTAATTAATAAAAGCAACACATACGTACATACGAGTATTTCATAAGAGTATAAATAATGTACTGGTGTTTGGTAAGACAATTAAAAAATGGGAATCTAGATAATGAGTACAATAAAGCACACATTATAACAAGTAGGAAGGAAATACAAAATTCAATGCATAATAAAGGTTCACTCTGACAATTACAAACGAAAAGTTAGTTTTTATGAGAAATGGTTAAATGTGCTGCAGAAATATATAGTTTACTAAGTATTGTACAATACATTAAGTTGTGGTAACTAACTATACATATGAAAATTCCACTCATTATATATTCAGCTTTAAACTAACGTCATATCCGTCATGATGCAAAGGCTTCTTTATACGTAGGCACACATACCTCTAAACCTCTGTAAAACTATTACTGTTTTCTCTTCAGATTGTGATATATGTGAGAAAAAATGTTTACTCCGAAATAATGCTTATTAACCGGTTTTGTTTATTAATAACAAATTTATAAATGCGTTACGTTCAGCCAGAGTCGAATTTGATGAACCGCATTGTTCTGTCAACTGTATATACATATGTGGAATGTAGAGTACTAGGGCATCCACATACACTCCATTCACACTTTGCTCTCTTTGTCGTAAATGTGTGTTGGAAAAACCTGTGCGGTGGTAGGGTGTTGAAAAGACTCGATCATTAGGCACACTACAACAAGTGGCCAGCAGTCATATATGAAAACTCCAAGGCGAAGGTTGCCTTCTTCACTATAAATGCTTATGGTGGAAAGTGAAATTTGTTAAAAAAGTGATTTCGTTATAAAAGTTATAAAAGTAAAAAATATTGGAATTCTCAATTGATGGTAAGATGAACAAATTTGAACAAAAATGTAATCAATAAGAATCGCATATAATACATGTAGTGACTTATATAAGTAGTCTATATAAGTATGTTTTCAATTACAAAACAAAATACTGGAGCAACTGTATAATCTTGTGTGTGTATGTGGTTTTGTAAAGCAAAACTTTTACGGACAATTTCTTGAAAAATGTTGTAAAAATTTAATCAATCGTGGCACAAAAATCTTTACAAACTAAGAGTTGCGCATAAAGCAAGCAGCACTCTCAGTATAAATCTTTTAACAGTTAGAAGATTATTAACACTAAGCTTGTTAGCCAGCCATAATGCTTGCGTGTCTTCTTGCATCATTTATACATAATAATAAGTTGAAGAAATGCAAACTTACCAGCGAATATTTGGGGTTCATTGAACCATCAAACATTGGCATTCACTAAATTATTTAGAATTGGATAAACTATCCCCTGTGATCATTTTCGTATACGTGTACATTTTAGATGGGTTTACTTGGATTACTTCCAAGTGATAATGCTTGGCGCGATTTAGGCGTAGCGGCATTGATATCAGCATTTGTAGCAACTATATCAATATTTCGTTTCTATTTACGCATAACATCGGGAAGATGCTTTACAGAGGTAATTTTCCAAGTAATATATGAAATTATGTACAAAAGAGGGCATGGTGTACATATATGTAAATATGCATTAAAAAATTACTTTAAACTAATTAAAATAAAAGATGGCCCATTTTAGAGTTATTAGAGTATAACTCTGTGGAATGTGAGGGATCTTCATGAAAGCATTCAACAAATTTTTTCTTTAGAGATCGCGGCATTCAAGACAAGTCTCCTACAAATGCATGCATCGTGCCCCTGGTTTTAACCCCCAGATATTGTAAATACTCCCCAATAAAGAGAAAAACGCTCTATCACCACCCCATTCACGGGTTCGAGGTTGCAGGTATCGAACCCACGACCTTCCGCATTAGAGCCAAGTGTGGCTCTACCCTATTGTAAACGGCTAGTCAGAATCTAGTCAGCATCGACTAATCGCAAAGCTTTATATAACTAGTGAAATAACTGTATTCGGCTTAAGTGAAATTTCGAATTTCGTTCACATTAATAAATATTTATTATTTAGTTTAATTTAACGTAATTTTATTTTAATTTACCACACACCCCATATGTTAAGAGGGTATATGAAGTTTGTGAAGATGCTTATAACTCCTAATCCACACATGCCAACCCCACTTTCAATTCGATCGATTGCCCGATATCTGTCCGTGCGAATTTGGTTAAAGGTTTTGATACGGTTTTTAAGATATTTCGATTAAATTTGGCGCAAAGGTGAGAAATGGGATTGACCCATGAAGTGGTCACTATTGGAAACTGTTTAAATTGGACAATTTTTAGGGCCTCCCCTAATATGAAGAAAACCCCCATTCTTAATATTTTTTGATAAAACATCGCGTAGAATTGTCTTAATTTGGATGCGATCGATCACCTTTCCCTATAACGATATTTTGCGAAGTAAATTTTGCAATGATTCAATGACAACAAAATTATACATAACGTGTAGAACTGGGTATGTAGGGTATTCAATTCACTTGTTTTATTTCATTTTACAGACTCGAAATTATTATTGTAAACTAGGTGTATAATTTGGAATGACACTGGCTCTCAAAGTGTTGAAATTAAACTTTATACAAATTATGAATATTGTACTCGCTCAAATTAATAATTTGGTTTTTAAGGTCATAGTGATTATCTCTCGTATTGAAATGAATTAATTACGGTATTTAATAAATATTTACAAACATACAAAACATACAAAAATGTTAGTAGTGAACCAGTTAAGTGCAGAATATGTCGCTCACTTTATATCTAACACTCTTGACAATGTTTTAATTTTATTTTCAGACCAAAATGCATGGAAAGACTTGTATAATTACGGGTGCGAACAGTGGCATTGGCAAGGAAACTTGTCGCGAATTAGCCAGCAGAGGAGCTGAAGTAATAATGGCTTGTAGGAATTTGGAATCAGCCAATAAGGTCAAAGGTTAGTTTGCGTTAAATAAAATTAATTAAAAAATCCTTTACATTTACAAATTTTTAACTTTGGCAGATGAAATCATTAAAGAAACGGGCAACAATCAAATAATGGTAAAGAAACTTGATTTAAGTAGTCATCAATCGATTCGACAATTCGCTGCTGATATTGTAAAGAATGTACCGAAAATTGATGTTTTAATACATAATGCGGGCATGGCTTTAGCTTTTCGCGGTCAAACTAGTGAGGATGGCATTGAATTAACGATGGCCACCAATCATTATGGACCATTTCTATTAACTCACTTACTTATTGATGTCATCAAAAGGAGCGCTCCGTCTCGCATAATAATTGTTGCTTCTGAGTTGTACCGTTTGGCTTGCGTCAACTTGAACAAATTGAATCCCATTGGCACATTTCCCGCAGCGTATTTGTACTATGTGTCCAAGTATGCAAATATATATTTCGCCCGAGAGTTGGCTCAACGATTGGATGGCACAGGGGTTACAGTAAACTTTCTTCATCCCGGCATGATTGATTCTGGCATATGGCGAAATGTACCATTTCCTCTCAACTGGCCCTTAATGGCAATAACAAAAGGCTTCTTTAAGACTCCTAAAGCTGGTGCACAAACCACCATATATTTGGCAACGTCCGATGAGGTGGCTACCAAGACTGGTAAATATTTTATGGACTGTAGAGAAGCTACACTCAATGCAGCAGCTATGGATACCGATAAAGGCAAAAAGTTATGGGAGGAATCAGTGAAAATGGTCAAATTAACAGACGAAGATCCTCGCATTTAATTAATTCACAGTGGGATCCATCGATCCGCATTCCAAATATTCATTTTTACGCACAAACAAATTTCGACAGATTTCAGCATTTTCCATCGCACCTCGTATCATTATATTGTATTGCTTGAGCCCTTTTCATCATATTATTTCAAATATTGTTGCAGTTCACCATCAAACATTTACTTATTAAACGTAATACAAACATTACGGATATAATTTTGGAAATATTTAGTAAAATAAAGTGTAATAAAAGTTAATCAGCTAAAATCAACATTGCCGGCCGTTTACAAACTTATTCCGGTTGAAAACAAAACTCTCTATCGATTCTTTTTAAGATCTATGCCGTTATGCTTAGGTACGAGGGTCGCGGCGGTGTATTCAAAAACACTATTTGTACTTGTTGTCATGTATTCAACTTGGTTGTACGCTACTTGCACTATTTTATTATTTAGTTCGGCGTTTTCTTGTTAGACACTTTAGCTATAGAACACATTTAGAAATTGCTTTGGCTTCGAAAATCAATGGAATAATTTTGTGTCATGGCATTGCTAGGGTTTCTTCGCTTTTACTATATTTGATGTTCTATTCATAAGAAACACGAATATTTTATCATAATAAATTTGCATTTAAAAATATCTTATTATAAATAATGAAGAAAATATTTGCGTGCAGCGTAAATTATTGATTCACACTTCACAAGTGATTTACTTAACATAATGGTGCATCCTCCTGCTTTTCTAGTCGGATTTAATTATTTAATATTCATATAGTCAGAGTAGAATTTTGAAGATACATATATATACCGATCACTCGAAATTCACACTAATGCTTACAAATTAATTATTTGATATGTGTGCTTGATTAATATCGAAATATTATTAAAAACTTCTAAATATTTTGAGTACAAGAAAAAGAGGGTTGATGTAGCAATGGCACGCTCATGAATGAATGCATTAGTAAATGTGTCAAAACTTAATTAAAAACTTTTAAATCCCACACACACACTTTTTTATATACATATGCATACATAGGTATATAGTAGGATATTTATCCAGGTGAAATAGCTTGTGTTTACTTTTAAGATTTGCAAGACATTGTTGTTGCAGTCATGGTGATGTTGAGGAAACGAAAATTTGCACAAATTTCATGAGACACAAACAGTTCTCTACGATTTAAACATCAGCATACAGCCAACTAACACAATTCGACAAGGGCATGGTTAAATTTTGACCCTGATACTTTCTGAGCTGTAGGAAACTTCCTTGTGTTTGTTATAAACGGTACAACTGTTTAAGACAAGATTAAGGCGCTCACTATGGTTAAAACTCCAACCATACCATAATCCAAAAGCAACTAAAGCACTTAATGTAGGGTGTATATAGGAAACGTTTATGTAACCACATTCAAATCACTAAGCAACCGTAAATTGAATTGATACGTATCAAGTGCAACTCTGCAGAAAAAAGCAGACGAAATGTCAACAAAAAAGTATAAAAACTTTACGATAAATGATAAATGAAACGTTTACCTTAATTGTATCCACTTAACCATCACTGGCAAATATAATAAATTCGTCGGAGGGGGAGGGGGAAGAATTTTATTCAGCCAAAAAGTAGGCAAAGATCTGCTGTGTATGAAGACTTTTAATAACGCAACTGTAACAACTGGATGTCTGACATGTAATTGTATATAAATGGGTGCATAGACATAATTGGACCCAAAATTAAAAACTTTTCATTAATATTGTTGTTTTTGTTCGCCTAAAAAAAATAAAATGAAAAAGTATCAATGACCATCAATGTTACAACTGTCAAAACAGTTCCTTCAGCTAATTCATAAATAAATTTCAAACGTACAATGAACAGACAACATGTGTGCCTTAAGGAAGTGCTAGTATCATCTGACAGCATAACAGAAATAGAACTATTTATACAAGTAAATGCATAAGTGAGTTATTCATCTTATAACAAATGTGCGTCCTATACAGTAATTGGCTGATGTGTTCACAAAGTGAAACTTCAACTATTTATATACATATGAAAGGACATCTCTTCTAAATATAGGATTGAATTTAAATTTTTTGTAAATTAGGGGGCGTACCTGCCATGCCCATGAGTTATGTATAGATTCTGGCGGCATTTAAGACTTTGTTCAAGTCAAATTTAGTTTTTTTTAATGTGTTTATAAAACGGAACACTTGCAAGGACCAAGGAGAGAAATTTCAAAAGCGGTCCGATCAGTTCCACTTGTGAGGACAAACAACTGTTCTTCTTCAAAAAAATTTTGTTAAAAACTATATTCCACATTTCCTATTTTCCTTCAAAGGACATTATATGGAGGCTTATAAAAACACACCGATTCATTTCATCTTCAATAACCTCCGTTTTTGGGCCAAAACATGCCATCGGTATATTCCAAAAATGTTTTATTCTAACTCTTTACAAAAATTTCTGTGGACAGACGGCCAGCCACACATGATTAAATCGATTCAGAAAGAGATTTTAAAACGACCGATACGAGGTGTATGTCTCTTTGGTCATTTGTATTAATTGTATGAAGTACTGTACTGAATTAACTGTACTTCCCACAGCTGTACTTGTACTTGTTTCAATTTAGACATTTGGTAAATGTTTGATACGAAATTGAAGTGTGTGTTATTTTAATAACAGTTGATTGCATTTTATTTCGCAGCGTTTGTATATAAGCTTGACATCAATATCTCAACGTATAAAATTTCACTGTAATAAGTTTGAAATTTATGAAGAAACTTGATACCTTTGTGTTCATACTTGTACACACATTCGAATGTAAAATGTTAAAAAAAAAACTATATTATGAGTAATGGATACTTAATAAAAACTCGTTATATGCCGTAAAGTTCTATTGCCGAATAATAATACAAAAATTGAAAACTAATAAATATAAAAAAATACATATTTAGGCAAATATAAGCAAGGTCGTAGATGGTGCATCAATGTTCATAACATACCATATCCATTGCAGCTACCAAGTGATTAAAACCATGCGTCCAAAAGTTTCGGTTTCCACAACTAAAATCCATCTCTCATTATGATTGTGTTAATTACAAATGATTAAAATCATGTTAAAACTTTAACGTATAGCAGGATATATTCGATTTTCCACTTACACATAAATATATGCTCAGGTTTATGCTCAAATATTAACTCGTTCAACGTTCTTGCTTAACATTCCAAGCATGGGAATTATTGATTGTTGTATTTCGCAACATAATTTCATTGAAACATTATACCGCAACATCAAATCGTATATATTACATAAGAATGTGTACACGGACATGTTAAAATTTATAAATCACATCCAACCATCCATCCATCCATCTATCCATCCATCCATCTACTTATAAGCTCACGTAGTAAGTGTGTTGATCACACAGTTTATGCATAAATGCTAGTATAACATAAAGAAAAAACAAGATAAAAAATTAAATTTGACTTAGGCGAAATCTTAGATACCCTTCACATCTCCGTTCACAAAGTGGGCGTGGCAGATACATGATTACGTTCTATAGTACTGAATGTATTACGTATCAACTTGTAAGCCCAGTTTTTTATGGTGAAAATTGTGGGCGTGTCTGTTATCCTTGATAAATAGATGAGTACCAAATTTCCAATTCATAGCTCATTTTTTGGGACAGATAGATAAATTGTGGGCGTAGCTCTTAATCGATTTCTCCCAAATAAAATTCTGAGTTCTGGACGCAGCAACAAAATTTCAGTTCAATGTCTCAAAATTTGTCAAAATGTACAAATTCCAACACGAAATCGGCTTTGATACTGATTAAGATAATTCGTCCTTTGTAGGGCCTATAAAGCCTCCTTCTGGGTATTGCAAACTTAATGTACCTCCCCACATAAATTAACATTTATTATGTGTGGGAAGAGCGTTTCTGTATTGTAGCGCCAAATGTATAACAGTGTTTATATACCATCGCATTTGTAAGGTGGAGGGTGTGTACAAAAGGATACGCTTCAAACAGATACTAGCAGATAACCTGTTGAAATCAGGTTACTGCTGCATATTAAATAACAAAGGAGAAGAAGAGATAAATTTCCCATAGGATTGACATAAGGCAGCAAAGGCCAAATTAACTACTGATAATGACATCGTGCACTGAGCAAACAAATTGAATTGATGCAAGGGTGATGGTGTTAACAATATGTTGCGACGTTGTTGCGGTAGATTAAACGGTTTCGATAATAACATACCTGCCTACAACGATCACAAAGATAAAGCCACCGACGAGTGAACGACACGTGAACGTAAGAACTTGAATATAACCTTCCATATACAAATTAAATAACTAATCGTGGACATTAGGAACTAAAAACAAAAAATGAAATGAAATAAAACTGAAATTTAATACATACTTATAGAGACTAACTGATGCATTTACGTGGACAGGACAACAGTCTTAGAACAGTAGCTCGTACATAAATTGCATTATTTTGTCCATTGTTGTAGCTTTCTAATGTAATATTTTTCAAGTCAATAAATGTAGCAAACACACACTCTTGCATACATACATACATGGTATGTGTGAGTTTAATACCTCTCTTAAGAATTTAAGAATTTTTCATATATACGCCCCAAAACATTCACAATATATTCATAGTGCACAAACAAACCATGATTGTCTTTTGGTTTTTGTTTTTCTTTTTTTTCTTTTTTTTTGCTAAACCACAATCAAATATCGTATATCAGTCATAGGGTCTACAATGTATTGTACGCTTCGCACTTTATGTGAATTCAAATGTACTCTCCTCAACACACACACACACACACACATACGTTTTTCTCTTGTGCGAATAACGGTGGCAACGAGTAGTCATAAAATACACACATCATGATGGCACTTTCCTCTGTATGTACCTACCAACAGTTAATAAGCTCAACATGGCGCAAAAACATGAAGCGAAGTATATCGATTCACGGGCATATCTTGTTGGGTGTTGGGTGATTGAAACAAATCAGTAGACTATTGCGGGTACAGAATTATACACACTTGGTTGAATTAAAAAGTTGTCTTTTTTTTTTTGCGATGTTCACCTCAGGAACCATGAGTGCCGACATCCAACTACAACTTGTTGTCGCATTTTTAACGATCACTAAACTGCCATCATAAAGCAATAAAATGATATTTAGTTAATAATCAGCAATTAATGTTTATAAATTGTGGGCGGGGTCGTAATGAAACTTTTGAATGAAAACTTGTGTAAAAATTTGCAAAAAAAAAAAATGATTCTCTCTTTTTAACTTACTCAAGGCATGTCCTATGAACACTTTAGCCCATTTTTAATATAAGCAATTACAGGCACTGCCAATAGTTTTGCCAAGTTTAGAAGCCTGCAAGTTTTTTTTATATAGACAGACAAATAGACGGATGTATCCAGCTCAATTCAGTATCCGATACATACTTTTGGAATTGTGTCCTTGTTCCTTCTTGATCCTTCTTGATGTAACAAACTTTGGGTGGTGAGTGTAGAATTTGAATGAATGTTTATGCCTACAGATGGGCACATATTTCAGTAAGTTCTTGGCACTCGTTTTGAATATTGGATTTCCGGACTGTTTACTGTTTGGCCAAGTTGATGCACTTATTGGAAAAAACTATGTTT